>JAAEAF010008778.1:0-56084 GCA_011037195.1 Triatoma infestans | reverse complement strand
AGCAATTAGGCAGATGGGAAATTGTGGGAACGGACAAGAGGGGGGTTTCAGTTATAACACCTTACGCACATATTTAAAACTTACTGCTAATTATAATTACTCAACTAATTTTGATATGGTACTTACACGCACATACACCAATACAGATGTTCACAGGCGATTCTTGTTTTCAACCTGTCTGTCTCTCTACACACGTGCGTTCATCGCCAGCTCTCGATTGAATTAAAATTGTGGCCAAGAATTACCTGCAGGTGTCTTGTGTGTAGCTGAATTTCACTGCTAAACTCTCTAGTCAGCTTAGAAGCACATAGCTCGGCGGTGTCTGGTGAGGAGGGTCCTGCCGGGCACTCGTCCGATCAGCTCGCCTTGCTGGCCTTTCGTAGACTGCCTGTCTCCCACTCTTCACAAAACCATCTCCACTCATCCCACCTTCTTCATTATTCGCATGCGGAGCGCGCGTGTGTATGAAATGTAAGTGGAATAGTCCGAGGTTCACTCAGTACTTCACTATAACGTTTCTAATTTGATTTATTGTTATTGAAAATCACTGTCCTTCTGCATGACTTCACTTCACACTCTTTAGGTTATTGTCCAATTTATTCGGACTGCGGTGAATCTTATACGGATTAGACCCGGGTCTGGATATTTGTTCTAGACCCGGTTTGTTGTTGTTTTTCTTGGGGTAGCTATATGGACCCAGTGGGGGTTTGGACCCTCCCCACAGACAAATAATAATAAAGTGATAGATCTATTTATGTAAAGTTTTTTCTAGAAAGTCGCATGGAAGGTCAACAGATTTTCTTCAGAATCGGAATTTTGGCAATAACTATCGTAATAGATGATGATGTTCATTTGGCATAGATGATACAGAAATGGCACTTGAGAGAAAAGTCTTCAACACCACCTTTCCCTTTAATATGAATTTTCCTGTAAAAATGTTTCCAAGAAAAAGTTGTAGCGCTTTGTAGAAGTGTATTTGATTTACTAAGTTTAAAGGAAATCTCAAAAAGCTAAAAAAAAAACTCTTAGAAAAAGGGTACTTCCGGTTGATTGAGATCTAACCAATACCTTATTGTCGAGTTCTCTGCGATTTTCCTTTTTTGGGTTTGCTGAACCTTCCCCCATCCACAAACACATCACCGTTTTATAAAAACTACTTTTTCGTACATCAGCATTTCAAAACATGTATTTGCAGTGAAAACACAAAATTGAATATTTGCCACGATTGCGCGCTACTTTCTTCTATTATTTGATAAGAATAATATTAATGTAACCCTAACAGATTATTGTACCTCCCGGTTGTAAAAAAGAGACAACTACCCAAGTCGTATCCTCAGAATTACAAATGCTAGAGATTAAGTTTTGTTTATTTAGTTTCGTGCCTACATTTTAGTCATCTACTTAACATTTGTATATTAATCCAAATTTGGACATATTTTTCAAAGTTTAAAAGTTTACATTTAATTAATTATTAAGTTTCATTAATTATGATTAAATATTAATTTTTTATTCTCGGACTAAATAGGCCGTGAATTATTTAGTCTACAGTAACAGTTTCGCAGATTGGAAAGAATGTATGACTAAGAAGTACCATTTTTAATTTTTACTTTCTCTAATGTGTTACAAATGGAAGTATTGCAACTGTATCAAATTTTCGAAATTGATTTGTTTTGAAGTCCCGTCACAATACAAAAAAATGTTTTTCGCAAGTGTTTTTTATGTGTGTGTGAATAAAATATTTCTAAAACGAAGAATTGGAAAGCAGGAAGCTAAAACCTGATTATAAGTACTACGGTTCGCATCCGATATGAAGGTTTCGGTCATAACCGTCAACCGGAAGCTAGGCTTTACAGTTTTTTTTTTACTTTCTCTTACGCTCTGCAGTTACTTTCTTTCTCTGGGTACAATTAAGAGTCCTTGTAGGTATATTGAATGGGTAGTCAGTCATTTATACAAAATAAATGACAGGACAGTCCTGTATGCCAGAAGTGTGATGATAGAGTTAGGAAAATGGTATACCACTACTTAGGACAGTATTCCCGTTTCGTTGCATATTCGGGAGGACAAAACTCTCAAGGGATTTCTTGGAGAAGTTGGATATTAAGGTTATTTTAGGATATTGTGCCCAGAACAGTAGATACTGGGGTAGGCTTCTTACGAAAGCAATTTTTTTTTCTGCCATACTGGTTTGGGTCTCGGCGCTTTCAGGCACCAGCTATAATAATGCCATTTCAGATTTCAGTAAAGTGTACAACCTGGCGGGAGATATGGGAACCAAACATATAATAAAAATAATGCCATTTCAGTAAGTTGTATAACCTAGTGGGAGATATAGGAACTAAACATGAAATAAAATTCTAATTTTTAAGAAAATTTATCATAACAAATTTCATAACAATTGTGGGAACTGCAGTAAGAGAAAGTTCGTGGAACTATTTCATAACAGATTTTGATAAGCTGAGTTAATGATATTCCAACAGTTAATACCGGCCGACCTACCCACAAATATAATATTCCCGTTACATGACACTTTAGCTTATATGCTAATACAACATTATTTTTGTTCTAATTTGAGCTTTAAATGTTCAATAGTAATTTTTTTTTAAGTAGTTGAAGATATGATTCTATAAATTGAACTGTAAAATCTGGCATTAGGAGAACTATTTTGAAAATCTATTTTGGTTAAAGTTAAAACTTCTGTTTTCCAATTTCATTTTCGGTCAAGTTATGAAATTTTCTCTCGCAAGGAAAGTCTGCCATGGATCGAAACAAATGTAACTTGAATGGAGCTAAGTCTGGGCTCTAGGGGTGGTGAGTGTAAAAAATTTCAATGCCATCAAGTTCTTCAATTTTTTTCTTTTCTTTAGTCTGACAGGAGATATGTGGCAAATCTTGCTGGAACAAAACTTGTCTGCGATTGACCCAAAGCTGGGGATAACGCTGGGCTAATTTTAAGTACATTCTATGTAGTTGTTGGCAGTAAAGGTCAGAATTCATGAAAAGTTCATCGGGAACGAATTATTTGACAAGATACTCTTCATTATAATAATTATTATGTACTTTTTCTCAGTTTCTTTTCTACTTCCCTTGATTTTTTGGTCGTAGCGCAAGATCCTTGGCGGTTTGCTCTCTTTGCGTATCCATTGAGCCGCCTTCCTTATCCTATCCTAACAACAAGAACAACACTAGCTGCGATATGCATTCTGAAGAGAGCAGTCAGTGTGTAAGGAACAAGTAAGGTTTATTTTGTTATTCATTATACCATTTAATAAATTTAAAAATGCCCTTCCATGACTTCAATAGTTTCTTCCCGACCGTTCCCAAACTCTTATATACCCCATACTATATATAACTCTTAATTCTCCACTTCCTCTTCTCACCGGTAAGGTTCTCCCTTTCCCCCTACACTATAAATAAGACCTTCCTGCCACCTATTCGCTGCCTCTCTAAATCCGAGATGATCTCAGCCGCATCAAGAGTTAGTCCTCTGAAGTTAAATGCTCTGAAAATCAAGGATATCGGGATCGGTTTCAAACACTTGGTCAAGACCCTCCTATGATTTCTTTCCCTGCTTCTTGACAACCACCTTAGCCAGTATTTCTCTAGTTAAAGATCTTGATATAATTTTTGATCAGCATCTTTCCTGGAAGAGCCAAGATGCCCAAATTTCTAATCGGTCCATCCTTACCCTCAAAATGTTAAACCATTCCAGTGCCCGTTACTCCAAAAAACCCGCCAGTATTCGATTCCTCACTTAATTTTCCATTGGTGTATGAGGACCTCTCTGCGAATCTCGAGAATAAACTTAAACGCCTTATAAACTGAACTTTGAGATATGCCTTTGGGATCCTCAGTGATATCCATAACTTTATGCTTATCAGTTCTTCCTTCGACCTTTCTTTTCCTAAACCATCAAGTACCATAAACCTCCATATATATCTTCCAACTTCTCCAATTCAAATCCCCTCCTCCTGCTGCCTTGCGGCAGAAGGAGGGGATTTGAATTGGAGGAGAAGGATACAAGGGGTATCCTTGCGGCAGAAGGATACAGTTTCTAGTTCGTACCACTTCCCTTTGGAACTCTCTGTCTGAAACTGTTCGTCATGCCCCTACCCTCCCTATCTGCAGATCTCGTCTCTTTCTTTCTTCATCTCCTTCACTTACAGAATATTAATTAATTTTAAACATATTTTCCTCTTATTTTAATGTTATATTATTCTCTTCTCAAAGATTTTTCCTTAGATAGTTTATTTTTAGTACATTATGTTTTTCAAATTTCATTATTACTATTTTCTCCTGTTTTTCACATTTCGCTGTATATATTGCTTTTATTTTTTCATGATATATTATTTCAACCAGACTTGGTCTTTCTTTGATCCTTATGGAACTTTCAAGCCCCAGAATAAAGTACTTTTTTTTCATTTAGTGTTGGTATGGGTCCAGCGAAATGGGAAATTAAAGCAAAAAAATGTTATTTCACAATATGTAATCAAAATAGTAATATTAATTCCATAAAATAACTTTTTTAATTACTTTGTTTTAAATTTAAGTACTATTTTCAGTTTAGATTTCATTATTATTCTAAATTAAGCCTGATTTTTTTTTAAATAGATTTTCAGATGGTACAGATAAAAGCATACACAATATGGCCACACCTAGAACCAGTTTGATGGTATCCAATTTTGGTAAACGTACAAATTAAACTACCAGAGAAATTTCACTTTATTATAATTATATATATATATATATGGTTTATCATTTAAAAAATTATTAAATAACTTGTTTAAATGTTAAAAAAAGAGAATAAAATTAGTTTATGCTAATTTAATCTGTTTAATTAGCATGTAGAAATATTATATTTTTTAAAAGCCTTCATTTGCAATTTAACTTTCAATATAATTTGATTTGTTTATAAAGTTTCCCGTTTAGAGGTAATAATAATTACCTCCAGATGGTGTATACGTGGAGGATGTACTTGTTTGTGAGAGAAAGGTGAATGTTCTGCCATCAGCTGATGCCTGATTGTCTACAGCTTTTAGAAAGGTCAAAAACATTATCAGATTCGTACTCTCACTATAATTGAAAATAATAAAATAAAAAATCTGGCATATCTCAATGAAATGTTCACGGTTTTTTTTTTTTTATATTTATAAATATTAATATATTTCAAAGTACCGGATGAAGATAAAAATTATACTTGGTTTTGCTGAGCCAAGAGGAAGGAACTTTTTTCCTTTGTTCTCAGTGAGTCTTGTCCGGTGATGGACAGTGCTGTCTTTAATGAGAGAACGCTGTCCGGAGGCCGGCAGTACGCTGAGAAGGGTCCGGGCGCAAATGACCACAGATGTTGGTTGAGATGCCTTAAATTAAAAAACAAAACAAACAAATTACAATCTACTTACTCGCTACTTAGGCCAGACTAGAGTGGGAGACTCTGTATGTCGAGCTAGCCCTAAAACAGTTTTACAACATCAGAAATATTTTCCGTGATAGCCTGCTTCTTTTTGTGGATGTTTTTTGTCAAACCGTGTGATAACATAGACTTGCACAGAGCAAATCATGGAAAATATCTTTGATGCATTCCAGCTCTGCGGAACCAACCACAACAGTTTTACTGTAGTTTAGAAGTTGGCAACGACTCAGCACCTTTCTTATCAATATTTCTCTCGCTTCTTTTTTTTATTATACGTATTAAGTCCTTGCAGTTGGAGTTGTGTTCGAGCTTTCAATCAGTACGGTCACGTTTATTTTGCTCTTCATATAAAGTGAAGTTATATGAATAAAAATTCATCTTTTTTAACTGGATTTGGTATGGATTTGCTCCTTAAAATGTGAGGATTTGATTAGTGAGGTTATTTAAATGCAAAATTATTTTAATTAATGGTAAAAAGTGAATAATAATTAATTATTAATCTACTATTATTTATCAGTGTAAGTTTGGGTTCTGAGTGGGAACTGATAGTGAATAGTGGTGGGGTTTTAAGAGACGTTTGAACTCCCAATAAAAGTATAAAACAATTTGGAACGCCAAAGTTTGAAAGATTTGCGTTTGGTAAAAGAAGTCGTAGTTCTCCTGACCATCTAGGAGGTGAGCAAAAGAGAAGTGTCAGTAATACATGTGTCGAAGGACGGTACAAAATGGATGAAGCTATATTAATTAAGATAGGCGAAATGTTAGACGCCAAATTGGAAGCTAAACTTTCGTTAGTTGCAACAAAAAATGATATCAAATCTCTGGAAGGCAAATTAGAAAATATTCTAGAAGAGAATCGAAATTTAAAAAAGGAAATTATACATTTAAAGCAAGAAAATAAAAGTATAAAGGAAAATACAGAATTTTTGATGAAAAAACTTAAGGCCAAGCATATTATTATAAATGGTTTGCAATCAGTGTTGAGAAATGCTAGAAAACTCAAAGGTACCGGAATTTGGATAAACAGAGACCTCACTCATCACGCTAGGCAAAAGAGGAAAAAATTATTGGAAATTCGGAAGAGAGTAATGGAAGTAGAAAAAGGAGAAAGAGTTCTGGTAAGAGATGATAAGAAGTTTTCGTGGGACGAGGAAAAAGGAATAACTGCAACCAATGAAGAAGATTTATTATTTCAGTCGGATATTCTGAAGAAGAAAATTGAAGAGTCCGTGGCTGCATCAAAAAACGGGAGAAACACTTTATTGCGGTAATATACAATACAATAAATGGGGCTGCCCAGTTACATTGGGTCTGCTTAAACACAGCGTGCTCATCAGTCAAGTTGACATTCGTTTTATAACAAAAATTACAATTGAAACTTGTGAAATATATATAGTACACACGCGTAACCAGTCTTTAATAAATAGTACAAAAAATTAAAATATATAGTACAAATAATATAGTTACAAACTCGTAACCGGTCTTAATAAAAATAACAAATATAACAAATATATACAAAAAAAAGATATACATTGATAATCACATCAATACGTCGTTATTATAGAAGATCAAAACATTGCACAGTGTCAATATACAAGTAATACTGAAAGTCTAACAATATTAAAACTACTACCTTAAACCATAAAAGAAAAGCGACCGAAAGACTTTTTTTTTTTTTTCGCCTTTTTAAACTTAATATTAAATGAAACGTCAGCCATAGATGTGCTGGTTCAGTATGCTTAAGGAGTCGACTAGAATAGTCTCTGTTAAACTTAATAGGTTGGCTGACTCGATCCCTAGTTCCAACAGAACGTCGTAAGTAAGCTTTGGAATCGCTCCTCTAGCTCCGAACCACAATCCATAAACGTTGTAGTCCCTCACGCCAAACTGCTCCCTGAATTTCTCTCTAAGAAAGGGAATGCATTTTTCATAAATAGATTTTTTCTCCTGATCCACTTTCTCCGCTTGTTCCATATCATTGCTTTCGTAGCGAATCGTTGGGTCCAGTATCCACGCAGATTTTGAATTACTCTTAAATGCAATGATATCGGCATATCTTGAAGTGCCATTTTCGTCTATGGCGTAGACCTCTTCCCTACACACATAGCCCTTCTCCGTTAACCACTCAACTAACCTATGCTTGATGTTGTGATGTCTGCGTGTAACGAGAAGCATGTTATTGGGACAACTTCCAAGCACATGGGCTGGGGTTTCATTCTCTCTGCCACATTTGCGGCAAAGGGGTCCCACATCTCCCGCTAACTCACGAACACCAGGAACACCGCGCAGCGGGGCATAGTTCGTATTCAATTTTACGGAGTTGATCCATTCCGACCCAGACAGAATCTTCCTATCACATAAAAAGCTGTTCGCCTTTGGGTTGGCAGCAAAGTGGCGCACCCCTATCCCCTGCCACTTACATGATGCCCATTCATTAAAAGCATTCAATCGCAGCGTCTGTCTTACCTTCCTCAAGCTTTGTACCTCGGAAGGGCTGGCGCTTTCCACCCCAAGACGCTTAGTACACTCCGAAACTTCAGCGTCATAATCGAATACGGACTGAAATAGGCGTTCGGAGACTCGCGATAACCTCTGAGCGATCGCCCACTGTTGAATTGGTGCCTCCCATTCGCATCGTAACAGTCCTAAACCTCTACAACGCCGGGGAGCATAGAGCATGGCGGTAGACGTGTTCGCCGGCAGTCCAATCATCGTTTTCACAGTGCGACGAATAATGGTATCAATTCCTTCCAAAAGTGCAGGTCTAATCTTAGTGAGTGGAGCAGTTTGAAAGGGATATATCATGGCTGGGAAGACGTACTGATTAATTATGTTAAGCTTCTGGTCCGGCTTCAAGAGGCTAGTGACCCTAAGTCTGTTCAGATTTTCATTGAGCTCATTGACCGCGCTTTCATTAAAAATCAGCTCATCAGAAAAAGTGCAACCCAAGTACTTTATTATATCGCCTGACGCCGTCGAAATAATTACCTCACCAGTCTCCAACTCGAGTTCGCCTCTATCCACGCACTTCCCTTTTTCTATTATCACAGCTGAACTTTTAGAAGGGTTTATTTTGAGACCAAACTCCCTTAACTCCCGTTGAACCATATCTATAATTCTCGTCGCTGCCTCAACACTGCATGCCGTGATGGCTTGATCGTCTGCGAAGCCGTTAAGAATCACTGCTTCTTGATTTTCCCCTAGTTTGTATCCGAAACGCTTGGCAAGTTGCGGATCGCATATTTCCTTGTAAAGATGGTCGATTGAGAAATTGAAAAGAGCAGGAGATAACGGACCACCTTGAGGAACTCCTCTTCTTATCTCTATTGGATTAGATTTCTGAGCCCCCACACTAATTCGGACGTTATTATTACACAGGAGCGCTGATATAGCCTTCCTTAAATCTTGAGATACGCCCCTCGCTTCCAACGTTTGCGTAATATGTTGATGTCCTATATTATCGAAGGCACCTGTCACATCAAGAAACGCCACGACACAATCCCTATTGTTCCTCTTCGCATCTTTCATTACTGCATTTATGATTCTCGCGTTGACGTGACACCCTGGCATTCCTTTTACAAATCCTCGTTGAGAAGAATGGAACTCGATTTGTCTTCTCAACTCATAATCTAATACTTTTTCGATAATACGTCTTATTATTGAGTACACTGTGACCGGTCTCCAAGAACTTATATCTGTACAGGCTCCTTTTCCTTTATATATCAGAATGGTTCTACCTTGTCGAAGAGATTTTGGGAGATAAGACGTTTTTAGCAAGATTTCGATAATACTCTTGATTATATGTGCTATCCTTAATGACTTCACAGTTCGAATGAGTACCCCATCAGGCCCTGGCGATGTATCGAGAGAGGTGGACTTAATTGCTTTATGCACCGAAGCTAAACTAACAGTCATTAGGTCAGGTTTTGACTCAGAAAAATCATAGATATGTCTCTGAGCCTGATTGTTACATTCAAAGATCGATTTAAATGTATATATCTAAATGATAATCTAGAAAAAAAATATATCTAAATGATAATCTAGGAAAAAATGATATATCTAGTTGTTTTGGAAATGATTTAGTGGTGAGTAATGAGAGAGATTGTTCAATTTTAAGTTACAATGTTGCTGGAATTAAGAATAAAGCAGTAATAATAGAATTTTCTAAGTTTATTAGAAGTTTTGATTTGTTTTTTATTTTGAAACTCACCTGGAAGAAAAAGATTGTGTCTGGTATGAAATTTTTTTCAGAGTTATAAATTGAAGTGGGTTAGTGCTATTAGGGATATTAGGTTTGGCAGGGCAATGAAAGGGTGTTTATACGGTATTAAGACAGATAGTAAGATTTCTGAGTTATTTGAATTCGATACAATTGAAAATTTTATTGTAATTAGAGGTAGAATTAATAACACAGTATTTTATATATTGCCAGTTTATATAAGTGGGAGTGATTGGTGTAATGAATTCGAATGTATTGCTAGACTCTTAAATGATAATTTTTTAAATGTTATCTTAATGGGGGATATGAATATTAGAATCGGAGACGCTCAGAGAGTTCCCAAAGAATTAAATGAGGGTAAATTTAAATTTAATTTGAAAAGAAAATCTAAAGACTTAATTATAAATAGTAAAGGGAAACAATTTTTGGAAATGTGTGATGAACAAAATTTGATAATATTAAATGGGAGAACTCCAGGTGATCTGGAAGGGGAATTTACTTTTATAGGTGCCCCAGGCCGATCAGTAAATGATGTTTGCTCTGTATCATTCGACATTATAAATAGCATTAGAGATTTTAGAGTTGTTCCTCAGCTGTTTTCTGATCATATGCCGATCCACCTTGTTCTGAATTTGAATAATATAGGGGATAGAGAAAAAATTATGCCTCTTTTGCCGAAATTAAAATGGATGCCTGTGGATGGTAAACACTTTAAAAAAAAGTTGGAGAATTTGGTTGATAATTTAAAATGAGCGCCAGTTGAAACATAGGGTATAATTGATAAGGGCATAGAGTTGATAAAGAGCGCTGCCTGTCTAGAGAGTTGTAATCAGAATATTTATTTATTTAACAATGGGAATCAAAAATGGTTTGATGTTGTCTGTATAAGACTAAGGTCCAAGTCTTTTGCTTTATTAAATCTCTTTAGGAAAACAAATATAGATTTATTTAGACGTATGTATGTTGTAACAAATAAAGAATATAAGATAGCGTAAGAATAAGAAGCGAGAATATTATTTTAGTTTAAATAAAAAATTTAAAGAAGTATTTGATTCTAGAAGTTTCTGGAGTTAGTAAGGGAATTAAAAAGTAGTAGTTTTGTGGGCGCCCCTGAAGTTAGAGAGGTCAAGTGGGTTGAACATTTTAGAAATTTATTAAATCCAATGCAAAGTGAGGAACCCATTTGCTATGCGCCACTTTTAATAACTATTCCCTTTGTCGAATGACCCTTTACGTTTAATGAATTAAATCAAGTGCTCGACAGAGCTAAAATTGGAAAAGCACCAGGACCTGATCGGGTGCCCTATGAGTTTTTTAAAATGAGTCCACAAAATTTTTTAGATTATTTATTAAATGCATTTAACCATATTTATGAAACTGGTATAGTTCCAGTGAGCTTTACAAAATCAATAATTTTTCCAGTAATCAAAAAAGGTGAAAGAAGTTTAGTTGAAAATTACAGAGGAATAGCCTTCTCTGATTGTGTCTCTAAATTATTTACAGGATTGGTTCTGCTGAGATTAAATAAATGGGTGAATAGAAACAATGTTTTAAAAGAGCATCAGGCAGGTTTCAGGGAGGGCTATTCCACTGTGGATAATATTTTTAGCCTTGTAAACATTATTAAGCTTAAAACCTTGGAGAAAGGTAAAAAATTGTATTGTTTTTTCGTTGATTTTAAGTCAGCGTTTGATTCCCTGGACCGGCGCGCTCTTTATTATATATTAAATGTATTGGGTGCCTCTACAAAATATATTGAAGTTTTAAAGGGGTTATATAATAATACAGAATCGTGCGTTTGGACCCCCCGTGGAGTGACAGATAAATTTGCTACCAATATCGGTTTGAAACAAGGTTGCCTTCTTTCGCCAGCGTTATTCAATATTTTTATAGCGGATATTTATGAATTTGTTGAGGGAGGTGTTAATGTTGCTGGAATAAATGTTAGATGCTTAATGTATGCAGACGACATTGTTTTAATAGCAGACCACCCTTTTATTTTACAAGAAATGATAAATAAACTTTCTTTTTATTGCAAGTTATGGAATTTATTTATTAACTTGAAAAACTTGCAAATTATTGTATTCGGTAAATGTGGTAGGAGGGCGAGAAGTGAACGATGGCAATTAAATGGAGGACGAATTGAAATCGTCAACAGTTATAAATACTTGGGCCTTGTCTTAACACCTAAACTCTCTTTCGCGAAGCATTTTGAGGACAGGTTAAGTGCTGCCAAGTTCAGTATTCATTCTACTTATTCAAATTTTGAATTGTATGAATTCGTTTATTTGTAAATAGTAGTTTTTTTTGTAATTGATCAGTAATAAATACATTATTATTATTATTAAGTCCTTGCAGTTTGTGTGAGTTTCTCTAATTATACGGTGTTCAGCATTTATTCTAGTTTATTTCTCTTAAACTCAATCTCACCAACTCTCTCCTTCTCACATACATTATACTTAGTTTGATGAGAAAAAAAGAAATTGCAGAATATTATCTTTAATTACTATCTATATTACTATTAGTAATTGATATAATTGAAACTTACTATTATTGAAGTTAATATATCTTATGTTTGGTATTAAATTATTTTTATTTATTCAACATCTGCTACTTTAAGTGATTCTTCGGAAAAAATTCTGCGCGTTTTTCAATAAATTTTATTGTTCTAAAGGAAAGTTTTGGAATTTGGAAATTGAATTTTTACTGGAGTTATATGTTCTGAACTCTCTTTTGAGTTTTTTGTTTTTTTTTTTAATTTTTTCTTTTAATTTTTGTGTGTATATTTTTATGAATGTGTTTGGTCAACTTAACTCAAAAGTAGAAAACAGCAGCATGTTAAAATGTAATATTTCATTTAGATGCCACCAGGTTCCCTGACAAAGATAAATGGCATGTACCATTGTACTGAGCATGCATTTTTTTAATGCTTTCCAATTTTATTTTATTTTTGAAATGATGTTGATTTATTATAAAAGTTGTAAAATTGTAAAATTATGGGAGGGAATAGGGGAGTTGGGTTCATTTCTTAATTGCCTTATCTGTGTAAGATTTGCTCCATAGAAGTGTTCAAGGCAATTCAAATTTAGTGAAACTTACATTAAAACCTTTAAAGAAATTTTCCAGTTTAAACTGAGAGAACTGCAGTAAGAAGGGTGTAACTATTTAATAATTGATTTTTTTTTTTTTTAAATAGTAATAATAATTATCATATCTAAAGTGAAAAGTGCGATTCGATGGAATGGCATCGAAATTAATTATTTCAGAGAAAGGGAGAAGGAGTAATCAGTCTCTTCTTTATTTCTCTTAATCCTGATTAGGGTCCTCACGCGTTGGTCTAGTGGCTAGCGCACTCGCCTTTCGTGCGAGAATTCAGGGTTCGATTCCCGTGAGGGCAAAGTCAGTGCTACCCAGCATCGTGATAAAAAGTGGGAAGCTACAATGAGTAGCGCCCTAGGTAGCGAAGGCCGGAACTAAACGGCGTGGGAACTGCGGCATGCTCACCATACGCCTCCCATTCAAATCGCCGTCAGGCAAGCCTTGGGTCCTTCATGGGCTGTTGCGCCATAGGGTTTTTTTACTCCTGGTTAGGAGCTGGTATTGTAACCGTGTCAAATGTTTGATATCGATTTTTCACAGGAAATACACGTTTTGAGGCCCCCTGAGAAAAAAGTGGTTTAATATGTGAACAGCATAACTCAAAAACGAGAAAAAATCGCAGAAAGTTCAGACTTAACATTCTGTTTAGGTATCACCATGGGATTTGGCAGTAAGTTATCTGTCAAAATTCCTCAGCTACAAGTACTACTTTACTCATTTCACATTTTTCTAGAGCTGCAACTTTTATTTGAAACAATTCTCTGGAAAAATTCTTTTAAGGAGGCTTTTGGGAGAAGGTTGCGGTTATGGTTTTCTCTAAAGTGTTAATTTAGTTTTATGTACGAGTTCTTCATCGAAATAATATTAGAATTAAATATTTGCAAACAAATGTAAATTGGTTATTTACTGAACAGTTTTTCCAGTTGTCTGTGATTTTCTCCATAAAAACACCAATGGATTTCATTAAATTTCCTCAAAGAAGTGGTTGTTTTATTTGGTTTAGATTCTCCTATTGATATAACATTGAAGAAAACTAAACATTAGTCGTATGAGTGTTTCACATAACATTTTTTTTATTAGAAGTGCATCTAAAGATTTTATAATTTTTTTTTTAACATTTGGCCTTGGCAAAGAAAGGAATTATTTTGGAAGTTATCCTTCTCTTCCTAATGGGAATAATGGGTACAAATTATATCCTAAGTTCTAATTATGTAGAATGATGCCTAATGATAGCAGTAAAAATGGTCAAATACCGAAAAAAGTCCACTAATTATTCCAAACTAATCAGTCGACATATAACTCTCAAAATAACTAAAACCCAATTTTCCTAATAAAATAAGAATTAAAAAACAAACGAGCGAAAAATACTGCATAACAGCCTTTGTTGAAAATTGATAAATAGAAAATAGTGGGGATGATTTGGCTTATAAAACCTTAGTGGCCAATCTAGAGGAGTGGGAGATACTCTGTGTGTGAGTGTAGAAAAACCTTAGCTGGACAAGTTCATTCTATGATAAGAAGTTGTTGGCCTATTGTTAGTGCTTGTAACTTGTTCGTACTTATTTGTGGATACTTGATTGTACTTTTTCATAGTATTTTGATAATGTTTACTGTCAGTTGTTGTTATTTTTCCCTTTATATTCCAATTTTAATCTAAAATACGGAATCATCTGTTGGGGTACTTCAGTTCTATTAATTAGATAGAACATGTTAAACTAACTTTGGTAAGTAAGCAGTTTTCACTTTTACATCTAGACACATTTAGGAATTTTTTTTAAAATATGATGGTAATTTGTAGTTTCATAACAGTAAAAGTTTTTGAGAGCCCGAATGGAATTTAAACACATTGTGATGGTTGAATCCGGGATTGGTTTCATATTTTCATCCAACACAAAGTCAAGTTTTTATGGAGAAATTGACTTCCACTTTTACAAAGTTTTTGTCAGTCTAAGTCGTATAGTATTGACAGTAACTTAATTAAAAAAATGAAAGTCATTGTTATTAATTGGAGGTTTTCTTTATTTAATAAGTACATGGTGTACCTAAGCTGGTATTCACTACTAAATTGTTTCAACTTTAATAGAGACAGTACAGTGTTAGTTTCCGGTGTTTTGCTTTGTACTAGACTAAATTCACTTCAGAAATATGTAAACAATTCTACTTATGTTTATTATTAGCCCAAGTTAATTCATATGTTAAACCATTTTTATTTATTTCTCTTTTTCCTATGTGAAGGTTATAATTTAACACTGGTTTTAAAAATAATTCAAGTATACAAAGGTTATAAACAATGATTATGTATTATGTTCCACTGCTGTGAATAATAATAATGACGATATTGGAAATAATTAAATTCTTTAGAGGTCATCATAGCCTTACTTTAAATTTTTTGTATAAAACTTTTAATTTTTTATGCCTTTTTTTTTTTTTATTAAAGACACAAACTCGTCTTTATTTTACATGATATATATATATTTTTCGACAAGCTAACAACCGCAAAATCTATATCCGGCTGTTTCAAACTATCCAATGGCGTTCGTTTTACTAGCGCGCGAATTTTCATGGTTGTGAGAAAATTCTTGCTGCGTCTTTTTGAAATTCAGAACCTATCTACGAAAAAATTCCGCGTTCTATTCTTCTACGCATACAATCCATAATTGTGAGCTAATTGTTTTCTTTTTTTTTTGTGGAATGCATGTTTAAAATATTCTGTTTAAATAAAGCCTTCACTTTGTTCGCTTTTCATTGAATATTTATTTTTTAGCTTTTCTTTAAACGATATTCCTTTATCTTCTATTTTTAAAAGAAGAATGTTATGTTTGCTTATATTATTTAGGTTTGGCTAGCTTTTGATGTAGAATTCTTAGCTTATTATTTTTTTAGTAATACGTCTGACCGACCTTTAATGATTTACTTATTCTGATCTAAATTCGGTAAGATTTATTTTATTAATTATGAATTTTAATGATGCTTGTAATACTTTACAGCAATAAAACTGCAACCTACTGTACGTATAACTAATATGCCTATCATTAAACCAAATTATTACTGTGCAGTTTTTAATTAGTCAGATGTGTTTAATTGTTGGAACAATGTTTAAAAGCTAAACATTCATTAAAAAATCAATACTTTTTTTATTGTATTTAATCTTGCCCTAAGATTTTGAAATAATCTTGCTATGGGTACTTGTATATTTCTTATTTTGTTAGCAAGTCATCTGGTGTTTTTTAGGCCATATGCTTTAAAAAAAAAAAAAAAAATTAAACGCTATCTGTCATCAGACAGTTGCAACGTGCGTAGAATACGTCTTTTCGGTTTTTAGCTGAAACCTTCATGTCAGCTGATTATGTGTTACTGAATATCAAATTTGAGCATCCTGCGTTTTCGTTTTTGAGATATTTTGTTCATACAATCACATATAGATCATTCGCTAAAACCATTTTTTGTACTCACGGAACCTCAAAACGTATATTTCCGGTGAAAACTCAATTTAGAAAATTTGACACGATCGTAATACTTCCTCTTTCTTGCTAGGAGTAAGAGAAAGTAAAATAAACATTATACTCGTTCCTTCTTCTTGTCTCTCAGACTTCTAAAATAAATTTTAAAAACTCAGGTGAAACACTCACTTGTCTTTCTCTTAATGTAGTTTACATAGTTTTATAATTGACAGATTTTCATCAATTTTATATCATTGCGTGAATCTAATCTTAATAAAATGACATTTTTTGAAGAAAGCATAGTCACGCCCCACCTACCCTAATCTTCTTCAAATGAACTTAATCGGAAAAAAATTTCAAATATTAGTGATAGATCTCCATATATATATAGTTATTAGACCAGATTTAATGAAATCCGTCGATGTTTTTATGGAGAAAATTGCAGAAAACTACATAGTACAGTAAAAACTCATTTCCGGGCAACGGAGTTACTTCAAAATTGGAATTCTGGCAGCAATAATTTCGTTCTGATTAATTGTATAAATTAACTAAAATAGCACTTTAATGGAAGCTCTTTATATATGTAGTTGATATAATAAGTTTAAAGAAAATCGTTGGTGCCGTTTTCGAGAACGTCGCAAAAAAAAATGAAAAATCGATTTAGTAAAGTGGTACTTCTGGCTGAGGGATTTTGGCAAATTACTTCCTATACTTCATGGATACCATGGTGGTTCCCCAAACTAACTAATTGTCAAGTTTGAACTTCTTCTTACATACAGACATACACACACACTCGTGAGAGAGGACCTGAAAACGTATATTTTGGTAAAAACTCGATATCGTAAATTTGATCCGATTCTAATAGTTCCTCTTAAAGCAGTAATATAGAAAGTAACTAAATATTGACTCAGCATTAGTTCTACTATCTCCGCTCTCAAACACTTTATAGAAGGCATATTTCACCTTCATTCATCATTTATCTTTTTCTTTTTTTTTTTTGTGTAACGTAATTTATTTGATATTATTGATTTAATTTGATTTTATTTCAGAAGTAACATTTCATTCTTACATTTTTCACTGTTAACGTTCATAAAAACATATATCATATAACTTCTTCCAT
Organism: Triatoma infestans; assembly: GCA_011037195.1. Classification (NCBI taxonomy): domain Eukaryota; kingdom Metazoa; phylum Arthropoda; class Insecta; order Hemiptera; family Reduviidae; genus Triatoma; species Triatoma infestans. The sequence goes on along the minus strand of JAAEAF010008778.1, from coordinate 38,793 downwards.
ACAATTAGACGTACGAATTATGTGTTACAAAATTTGATGAACTAGACCAGCCGATGGAGAAAAATCTGAAATGTTATAGCGGAACAAAATTATAGATAATGCTCGTTTTTTTTGCGACTAACACATTTCGTTCAAGCGGTTCCTTTATAGTAATTGTAGGTATCAGTTTATTGTATGACCAAGGGGATTATTATATTATTGTTATTTTTCCTTAAATTTTAATCTAATAATACAGTCGGCATATTTTTAGAATTGTTTCTGATGAAAAGGGTATATTGGGCCAGAATCCTTATAAATCCAGTAATTAAAATGCTTAAATAAAATCTTTGAAAAAGGCAAGACTGTAACAGTCGCCTCTTTGAAGTGCTAAAAAGAAAAGGATTTTCTTTTTAGAACAAATTTACCTCACTTGAAGGAGTGCAGGTAAATTTGTTTGTTGGCCTTCTCTTTAGTTAGCGGCTCAGGATAAAATTAGGTATATTTATTTCTTTCTTGATGATTTTATTTATTATGAAATTACACTTGTGTTCATTGCAATAAGTAAATATGATAGACCATCCGACACCTTAGAAGAGAGACCCATTAAAATGGGACGAAGATGGTTGCCTTAGCTGTGTTTAGATGGATATTGGACCTAAGAATAAGTAACTGGATTTAGATTAAATATATTTTATTTAAGTATATAATACGTAGATAGAAACAATACTAAATGCATCACTTTGCAGAATAGATTCGGTATGTGACTAGGATTTAATTGGACTCTAATAAATTCTATCTCTTTTGTTTTAATATAAAGTAATGCTATTGAATTTTCACCGGAAATACATGTTTCGAAGTCCCTTGAATACTAAATGGTGTGTATTTGTATATAGACAGAATAATCAAACTTTATATTCCGGTTAGTTATCAAGGTTTCTGTCAAAAATCCTTCAACCGGAAGTCCAATTTTGTGAATTTTGTTTTTCCTAATTTTTATAGTACAGATAGCTTGCTTCCACATATATAATATAAGGGAACATTCAAGGGGTCGAAATCCAACTTTGAAGAAATTCTGTTTAACAGGAAATGCGCAGTTTCCCAGATTAAAACAGTTCTTATTTTACTCTCCGGCAGAGACGCCGGTGCCGGTATTTTTTTTTTATGGAGGGGGGAAAATGCCTCCGCACGAGTGTGGGACTCGCACCCACTAAAAAACCCCTCCTCTCTCGCAGGCATCCGCCACCCCAGAACTGCTAAGATATTACTTCGGGGTGGTGCCTCGTAATACGCCCTAACGGGCCCACTCCAGAATAGCTGGACCCCGCCCTCGGGGGTTCGAGGTGCCGGTTCATCTCAATAGTTTTCATCCGAAGGACCATCCGGCCCTAGCCCCAAACCTCGCATCCGTGACGGACACAAAAGGACGCCATTCGTGATGGACATGAGGAGCCGATGTCTATTGGCCCCCGGTCCTCCCACATTTGCCATCAACCTGCTCAAGCTCGTAATTTCCCTCGCCGCTTTCTCGCTAAAACGCCGCACTTGTTCCCAGAACGTCAGCTTGGTGTCTAAATGCACCCCTAACTACCTGACGGAGCTTTGTGCTTTCATCGTTCTATCGTCAACCCTCAGGCCCCAAGTACTTGGGATCCGACGTTGAGCAACACTACCTCCGTCTTCTCCGGAACCAGACTCAGACCATGTTCTTCGAACCAGGCCGTGACCCGCTGCATTACTTGTCGCAGTCTTATATGTGCCACCTCGTAACCCCTGGCTACCACCACCAACGGCAATATCATCAGCGTAGCCCACCAGGAATGAGTCCTCCGGCATACTCATTCTCAGAATGCCATCATAGGCCACATTCCACAAATCGGGGCTCAAGGTAGAGCCGGTAGAGTGTGCGCTCTACCAACTCCAATGATATCTACTGTTGTAAGATCTATGAACAATTTTCTTAATACTTCTCACTTTGCAAATTTAGTATAAAGGGTTTTATAAATTTAAAAACGCCAAGGCTTGGAAATTAGCATAAAATCAATCCTTGAGTTTTATAATTATAGAAGCAACGAAAAATATTCTTGATCATATTTGATTGACGACTAACTTTCAGATCATTTTGGCTGTTTTTCTTCCCAGCTGTTGTGCTAGAAAAACAAGATGAAGATCACGGTGAATTCGTAAAAAAAAATTCGCGAGAAATTATCGCTAATAATACTGGAAAAATTACTTCTTTTTTTTTACCAGTAAAAGCTTAAATTATTTTTTCTGATTCCTTACAACTTTTATTTATTACAAAAAAAAAATTATAACAAGATTATTTCTGTAATAAAGAAAAATTAAGAAATAATTTATTCTAAAATGAAAAAAGAAGAAATGTTTTTATTAATAGAAAAAGTTTTATTTGGAATTTAAGTTATAAAAACCCCCACTCTTTTGAATTCTATTGTATTCAACAACAGTTTAAGACATTAAATTCCAACTATCTCCTATGTTTTTAATAAATACTGGTATGTATGTAAACACTACTTTATAATTTTTATTTATTATTAGTATTTGTGAAGTAATCTTTAGTATAGTTTTGAAAAGTGTGTGGCGTTTTTTGTATTGTGTGAGTATATAATTTGTTTATTTTTCTAGCACGAAGTATGTTAGTTTTCTTTTAAGTTTTTCTTTTGTTTTTAAAACTGAAAAACTATTTGTTAAAACTTTTTATTATTATCAGCCTTGGTTTACTCTAATTTTTATTTTTTTCATAATGCAAGTGGGTGGTGTCAGATTTTCGAAATTGAATTTTCCTCAGGAACATATGTTTTGAAATCCCATTAACCTAATTTTTTTTTTTTTTTTTTTTTAGCAAATGATGTTTGTTTTTTTAACCCTTGTTTTTTCTTCACTTTATCACGAATTCCTTGAAAAGATCCATCTTTAACGTGTATTCACACGCTGCCACACATGCCACAAATGCATAATGTATATAATATTCTTATCACTTTTATTTGGATAATTTTTTTTCTTGGAAGAGAGACCCATTAAAACTGGAGAAGGTGGTCAATCCTGGGGAAATGGTGGTCAATCTTTTCCCCCTTGCAGTGCTACTACAAAATACATTACAGGTACATTTAAGTACTTAAAAAGCAGACAGTAGTTGAATGATTACATTGTAGTCTAGAAGAATGTGCCAAAAATATTTGAACAAATACAAATAATATTTGCACATTCCTAAGAATCCTCAAAATCAAATTTCTCATACCAGTTTTTCAAATAATGGTGATACGATTATTATATGTGACTATTTTGTATTCCAAGTTAAGCAGTTTTCGAGAAAAAAATCTTATTCTTATTTTCTTCAAATTTGGAATTCTTCGAATGCTTCTGTAAAGTAAATTAATAATTATATAGGTGTCAGTACCAAACATTTTACTGATATACTTTACGAGGAAAGCTTAACGTTGCCATTCCCTCTGTACACGGCTCTCCAAAACACAATTTTCCTGGGAAAAATACTCCAGATAAAAGTGATAAGCGTTCATGTGAAGTTCAAATAAAATCGTTGAGTGCCATTTATTGAAAAAAGTAGGTAAAACTGAAGAAAAAAAAAACTATTCAGTAAAGTCGCTGAATAGTTCAGTGACTTAAAAAACTATTCAGTTTTCTGGTTGATAGAATTCGACCATAACTTTGTTGTCAGATGTGATGATTGTATTAAGTTTGAGGTTCCTCTGATTTTTTTCATTTTTTCACGCAATACTACCACATAAACAGAATAAGAGAAAGTTAGAAAATCTGATGTGAAACACTCACATGACTTTCTCTTACAGCAGCCTAAGTAGACAAATTTTCTTCGAACTTATAATTTGCATTAAATATTCAACTTGTTTTCAATTTTATATCAGTTAAATCTAATAAAATTACTTTTTTGTGGAAAACATATTTCTCCCTCCTCCATCAAAACTTTCTCAAATGAACTTTCTCGGAAGATGAATTGCAAACAAAAAGATATAGGTCTCTGTTTTCATAGTTCGTACAGCAAATTTATGAAATCCATTGCTGTGTTTAATGGAGAAAAAAGTGAAAAAACAAACTTCAGTACTAAACGCAATTCCGGTCAACCGATTTTTTTTCAGTTTTGTAATTTCGTCAACACATGCAATTCTAATTAATATTATTTATATGATTGTATAATAAATTAAATTAGCACTTTAGAGGAAAACATAACTTCACCACTCCCCCAAAAAACTGCCTTAAATGAATTTGCCCAGAGAAATGTTTCAAATAGAAGTTGTAGCTGTTTGTTTCTGTAGATAATATATCAAGTTTAAAAGAAATCGCAAAAAAACTGAAATATCCAGTCAGCAAAACGGTATTTCCGGTTGAGGATTGAATTTGAGCTATGCTATTCACTTTTAAACACACACATAGGCCATTAAAAAAAAAAACTTCTTTGGACTCAGGGAACCTCAAAACTTGAGTAAGAGAGAGAGTAAAAATTACTAGTAATACAAAGAGGGCTTTAGTAATTACTGAAGTTATTTTCCAGAAAAATTTGAATTTATTTGGGAATTTTTGGGGGCTTGCATCTATAATGGGGCCTATTAATATACCAAATATTTGAAAACCGTGTGTGTTCCAAGAATTTGTATTTAAAAAAAAAAAAGAAAAAAAAAGCACCCTATTTCATTTTATGGTGAACTGAACAGTTGATTTATTCACTGCACTGGCAAAATTGCTGACGCTGCTGTTTTAATGGGTAATCACGTCTGTGAAAATTGTACATTAAGCAAAATATACTTATATAGCAAACATTATGCCTATGTTTACTAAAAAATGTTAGCTAAAAAAAACTATATTACTATTGATTAAAACTCTTGAACCTTTTAAGGAATACGAAGTTTTAACTTTAAAAAAAAAAAATGATTTCTTGTTTCAGATATGAGAGAAAACACCAATAATAATAATAATAATAAGGCATCTGTTGAAAGTGGAGTTAACGCTGGGAAACTAAACGTGTACGCTAAAGAATTTGTAATGACTTCACCCTCGCCATTACAGCCAAGCAAGTGAGTATTTAGAAGAAAACAAAAAAATCTTATGTTTATATAATTTTTACTTCCTGTTATAAGAGGAAGTATTGCGATTGGGTCAAATTCTCGAAATGTAGTTTTCACCGGAAATACACACGTTTTGAGGTCCACTCAATTATGTGTGTGTTTGAAGAGTTTTCTTTAAATATAGTGTACTATTCATGTCATGTTTTGTTTGTAACTGTTTCCAAGAAATTGATTTTGGAGAGGCCCGGGAGGTGACGCTACTCACCAAATGCTATTCATTATTGTATAATCTACTTGTATATATCCTTGCTTTATAATATTAAAGGCAATAAGATATTCAGTAGAACTAAAACTATAAGAAATGCAGTAATGGAAAGTCATCAGATTTATTTTTTTTTACTTTCTCTTATTGTAGAGAGTTTTTTGCTGTATGTTTCCTCATTTATCGTAATTGATTTATCACCGGAAATAGGTGTTTAGCGCTTCCACATAGTTTCTGGCCCTGGTAAAGTGATTTTTTTTTTACATTTGTTTGTGTAGTTGTGTTGTGTTGTTTGACTGAACAACATCCATCCTTAAAGTACGTATCCATGTAATTTCTAAATTTATATTAAGGTGTCATTAAATGTGCTTCTAGAGAAAGTTTTATCCATAAATCGGAAGTGCTCTTCTAGTGCTTTTTATTTTTTTTTTATATATATTTTATTCTCGATTAATTTATTCATGATTTTGTCAATAGTGGTTTCAATAGTTTTCTTTAAACTAGGTACTCATACTGAGATCAGTCACGTTTATTTAAGGGAGTTTCGGTGGGGGCGCTGTATCACTAGAGTGTCATTTCAGTTTATTGTTAATAGTTTCTCTCAACAAAGATTGTACAGAAACTCTAATACTTATTCACACCAGAAGAGAAAATAGTTGATGTATACAACTACACTCAGATATACCTACGGGAAAATCTCGTAACTCACCACTATACATGCACAGTTACACTTATTATACAATTTGCATACGACTTTACATTCTATGTGCCACAATAGTTCTTTTAGTACACAATAGATTTAGCTATTTATATTTATCTAAGGACCTGTAAAAAACACCTTAGCACAAATTCCTAGTTTGAGAAAAATTTGTTAATTATGTAGTGAAATTAAGAGAAAGTCCTCTGAGAAAGTCCAAAATCATTTTTGTTTACGTTTTTTAAACATTACCCTGAAAACTAATTTACTCTCTCCTTGACATGTTTGTATAGTTTGCAAAGTCCATAAATAATTTTAATTTATATATTTTTTTGTTTGTTTTATAAAAAGTCAAACTAAATAAAAAAATCCATGAAAACTATAATTTTTTATTTATTTATTTTTCATGATATTTATAAAACTAATGCAGTTTTCACAACTGATTGAAACTATAATTATTATAAATAATTAATTATTTTATTATTAATTTTAGATCTACTGGTAGCATTTTAACTGCTGTTGAGGATTCCGCTAAAAATTCAAAGTCAATTCTGCAAAATATGCATAAAACTGCTCATCAGGTTTGTATTTATTTTAAATATTATTTTTTTATTTAATAAAAAATTAAGTATTAATTAATAATAGTAGTTACTGATCTAGGTTATAACTGTATCAATAATTCAACTTTTTATTATAACAATTACCCTCTTCTACGAATGATTTTAGTGCTACAATCAAGACAGAAAGTTTCCTAAAACATTTAAATTTGTGATTTCACTTATGTTTTAACGAGGATAATTTAACAGCTAATTCTAACTGTCACAAAGTAAAAGATCGTCTTATTTAACCTCTTCAAAAAAAAAAAAACGTCTTTATTAAGAAAAAGTTGGAGCTCAAAAATCTTAGTTGCAATGCTCTCCAGATCAGGTAACAGCAAAACTGAGAAACCTATTCTATGATTTTGCAATTTCGGTTAACCGATTTTCTTTAACGTTAGTGTTCTAGCAATGCATTTAATGGTGGTAGAACTGTATATTATATCGATATTCCTGGGAAAGCAAAGTTTTAAATAAAAATTGAATACAATGATTATACCTAAACGGAATATAATGTTGTGTAAGATATTGTTCACACACACTAGCATTTAGACCTGTAATAGGGTCTCAAAACATGTAAGTCCGATTTTTGAAAACTCAAGATCCAATAATTTGGCATAATCGCACGAATTCCATAAAATTGTTTTTGGCACTAAAATGATTTCTTAGAGGTGAGGATTTGAAATTTTTAAAACAATCTAATCTCTTTTCGACAGATGGCAATTTGAGCACCAGCTATTTGAGAATATACATATAGTATACACGATCTATTGTGCTACGTGATTATTATTATTTTAATATACTAACTGATTAACTTGATACACTTGTATCAAATTACCTCAGAATTCTATTTTGAACTCTTCAATGATTTCTCTCAATTATGCCTAACTGCGCTACTAGCGTAGTCTAGTGGGCTAGTGCATACACCTGTGATGCGAGAAGTGAGGGCTCAAAGTTGTAGCAAATCTAGAGTAGAACAATACAGCGAAGCATTGCTCGGTCATTTGGTTGGATACATTATGGGTTTAATAGACCTCCAAGCCGTTTATGGAGTTTGTGAGGCAGAGGAAAAACTCACAATCATCTTATGAAAGAATGCTTGTATTGTGAGATTACGTTTAGGATTAGGATTAGGGTGGGAAAAGGGTGTCCTATGTGCTTGTCTTTTTCTTCTAAGGTATGTCGTGAATCTTAAATGAATCAGTCTGGATTTTAGTTCTGGAATCGGCTTGTTATAAATCTTTGGGACAGCTATTTGGACCCAAATGGGACTTGAGAAAGTGTTGGGTTTACTCCCTCTCGGCAGACTAATAATAATAATAATAATAATAATCATCATCATCATCATCATAAACGGCAAAATGAATTTCGGTACGCTGCTGGCCCTCGCGCATAAACATCGCGTGTAATGTGCTTAGCCATTCCTCCGCTAAAGGTATAGTTTTTTTTTTAAAGTGACTTTAAAAATTCATTAGAATTACTAATAAAGTAAGTGTTACTTTTGCAAACTATTCAAACAGTTAAATCTTTACGAATGATTTAGAAATCTGTTAAACATTGTGTGTGTCTTATGTAAGTTTTCTTTATGTACAATGTTGACAGAATTAGCGACTTTTTCTTTGTCATCATGGTCGTACATTTTGTTACTGACATCTGTTCTTCATCTTCGGACATACCTTCGCTAAAGCTCATATTCAACCTGACTATAAACATATTAATTTTATCAATTGTTGAGTTGTTGGCCGTTACAAATTGATCTGACGTATGTGATTGTCTGCTGATCGACTAGGCAGTTTTCTGGGTAAAAAACAAAATATTTTTAAGGGTTTTTCTCAGGGGCTCGCTGTCTTAAAATATGAGGATTAAAGAAAACTTAATAAAAATTTTTGGGAGTGTACCACTGGCAGTACAATCACAATTATTGACACAACCAAAAATGTTGTAATGAATTTTTCGTATTTCTCATATTTTAAGAGAGCTCCTCAAGTTGGCAAAAAATTTACCCAGGAAACTGCCTGGTCGATCAGCCGACAGTCACATACATCAGATCATATTTAATTTTAGACCAAGTTTGTGTGTTTATATTGCTATTCAAAAATTAACAACCTTAATATATGCAGATCTATCAAGTTTTTTTTTTTTTTGTATTAACAATATTTATTATAATTAATTTTTAATTTTTATTGCAGTTTCATCATGGTCACCACACACGTGGAGTACAATGGATGGATGAGAAATTATTGAATGATCAGAATAATCACAGAACAATGAATTCCACAAATTCAGTACTTTCTCCAAGAGATTTAAAGAGATCGAAAAGTACTGGATCTTCTATACATTCATTAGCTGTGTCCGTAAATTCAATTCCACAAACCCAGGAGCTAGCGCTTTTCGACGGGCATTCTGCAGAGAAAGCTGTTAAAAAAGCTTGTACAAGTGAGTTTTAGTTAATTTTTACAGATCTTATGTTATGAAACCAGCAACAATGAATGAATGCTGATTCATGTATATTAAGAAATAAAACAACATAATTTTTTTAAATTAATTTAGGACAATATGTTTTCAGATCCTTTGATGTGCACATGTGAGGAGATGATAGAATTGCCTAGATACATTTTAGAAAAAGCTTTAGAAGATCGAGCACATGCTCAATCCTATGCGACGATTACTATGTCAATTATTGAGGTATGTAAATAATGTTGAAATCCTATTATTATTCTATTTCATTATTAGTTTGGCTTTGAGATTTTGTGAGAACTTTTAATCACTTCTAATTAATCATTCCTATTTTGGCCAAGAACTCTCCATCTCTTTATACCTAGAGCTTTCTAATCGGCTTCCACATCATCCAGCCATCGCAGGCGCTGTCTTTCCCTTCTACTTACCGCCCCCCAAACAACAAATTACAAGGGAACTATGCGCTTGGCATTTTCTCTATTTGAAGTAATCACTTACCAGGTAGTCGTTGTACAGATCTCGAATTCGACAGAAGTATCACATTTAGTTTAACCCTACGTCCCATTCCTCCGGAAGATTTTTCATTCCCAGATAAATTGGGCTTTTTGCAAAGAGAAATAGCTTTTGTTGTCATCCGTCCTTTAATAAAAGCTAATCGTGCTTTTATTTCTTCTTAGTCTCATTTTTTTCTCAGTTAGTCTCATTTTAAACTCATACGGCGGCTAGTTTCTTTTCTTTCTTGAACTTTGTTAGTAGAGATACGAAATTCGCTTCACGCGAGCTCTCAAAACACATCATCCAGACTTCCTACATATTAGGTCAGCCTGTTAAAAATGGTCTCATTGGGATTGGTACAAATGGAGCTAATGACAATCTCCAAAGCTAAATTAAAACGGATGGCTGTGATAGCAGCTTCCTTGTTTTAAACTAGTTACGTGTGACGAGAAATTCTTGATCATCTCAGCTGATCTCTACGAAGCTTTAGTCAAGGAACCAGGTTTTTCCAAGAGTCCATCGTTTTATTTTCAAAGTTTTTCTCAAAAAAATTTTTAAATCACGCATACGCCCAGTATGACCCACTATCGCCCCATTCCACTTCATTAATTTCCAGAACAGTAAAAAATTATCATATCAGATTATAGAAAAAAAAAATACCGACTTTTCTCAAACTTTTATTAATGATTATTTTTTTTTTTTTTTCAAAATTTCAGAAAGAATCAACTGGAACATTTCTAGAATCATTACTTAATATTTGCCAATTTACTTGCGAGAGGAAAAAGACGCAAAAAAGTGCTGAACAAGGACCAAAATACCACTCATTCATGGCTTATTTAAATGAGTTATACAGTCAAGTAAGTGATATCAAGAGATACAGTACATATTTTGCTGAATGCTTATAGAAAAAAATAGCGCTAAAGTGAAAATCCATTGCGATCTGAACGATCTTTTGTAACTCCTTTTGGTATTACAATAATTCGTACATAGAATTTAGTCGTTGTTAGGGTAAAAGTTTGGATGGGTGATGTGTGCTTGAGTTTGCCTGTAGGTTCGTTAATCGCTAAAACACTTGCACTTGCCAACTAGCTTTTCAGGCATAATATATATATTATATGAATATTGGAGATATTAGTTTTGAGTGTTAGTTACACTGGCCGCAGGGGCGTCAGCATCTATGAAGGTAGACTTGTCTATTTCTATCTAAGGGGGAAACTCATTTTAATCTTTGTCGAATTGAAAAAAAAAATTTTTTTTTTAGCGCATGACAACCTTTGATAACCTTTTAGAACTTACAATTCTCCAGAGAACTGTTTTCAGCAATTCTTGAAATGTTTCTTTTAAGACCTCCGTCAATTTTTACTTCCTTTTACTCATAATAAGAGAAAGTATTGCGATCATGCCAGATTTTCAAAATTGAGATTTTACAGGATGTTTTGGTTTGTCTGTGTCAATGTGTGCAACAGAATATCTCAAAAAAAGAAAAGCCGCAGGAAGCTTAAACTTGGTATTTTATTAAATTTAGGCATTACCACCGCCTCAAACACGAATATTTCGGGCAAAATCCATCAACCGCAAGTACGACTTTACTGATTTTTTTTTTTTAGTTTTTCGTGATTTCCTCAAAACCGGCTTGTATACTATCTACAAACATAAATACCTATCACTTGTATTTGTAACATTTTCCCGGGAAAATTGATTTTTGGGGGGTTGTGGGGGAACAGAGTAGCCTTTATTAGCTACTCTTTTAGGAGAGCATTGATAAAATTCCAAATGCGAAGTAAATCAGTTTCCCGAAAGTGCGATTTTACAAGACGATTTTGAGTTTTTTGGAATTTTCTCAAAAACGGTTGCAAAGATTTTCTTGAAATCATTGCTACATAGATAGAAACATATCATTTTTATTTGAAACATTTTTCCAAAAAAAAAAAGTTGATTTTTTTAGAGGAGACGTATTTTGGGGGCCTGTCACTTACTTTAAATTTAAACTAACGCTACGTGATTTATGTCCACTCTGGTTTATATGAATTTATATGAAGAAACTTTCTTTTAATAATTTGTATTAATTGGATTAGAGAAAGTTGTGTTAGGTGTTTCATACCAATTATTTTTTTTTTTGCGATTTAGTAGATAATCAACAATTTTCTGATAAATCAAACTTTTTTTTAACATGCTTTACTAACTAATTGAGTATAGAGGAGCCCTGTAACTTTTGTTTCAAAATTTTTTTCCAAAAAAATTGATTTTAATGTTTTTTGTTTGGGCGGGCTGATAAGTTACATACTTCCTTTTATTAGCTTTAGTTTCCCACATTAATAATATGAAATCCAATGAAACATTAATAAAAATTCTAAGTCTGAAGAAAATTATTCTGTTGCAGTAAGAGAAAATCGTGCATTTCTCATCCCAGATTATATAATGATTGTCATTACATAATATGAATTATTGTCATCTTTTTCAGATGAAACCAAAGCAGTCGCAATTTAAATTGTTTACTGGAAGCAGTCCAACACATACTGTACTCTCATTGTTGGTCCAAGTTTGCCAAGCTGTACTTTCACAGAAAACACTAACTTCAAGGCCCGAGGTAAATTGATATGATTTTTTAATTTTTCATAATATTAAACTTTATTGCAATAATTTAGTGTTAAATAGTTAATGATGATTTTATTCAATTTTTTTTTATTTATTTTTTATTTACTAGATTGAGTGCCTATTTTTTACGGTAACAACAGTTGGCCGAGATCTGGAATTGGAAGATCCCCGATTGTTGGATGCCCTCATGTGGGCAGTGAGAGATGCTTTTCTAGCTCCGGGTACCTCACAGCCTAACAAACATACTCTATTACAATTGATAGAGTTGAAAGCTGCTAAATGGCATTTACCCGCATCAACCATTATGTATTATAAAAATAATGCCCAAATTTAACTCGTGTATATTTTTATTTTGTTAAGAAATAATATTATTAATGTTTTGTATTAATAAATATTTATTTGTTTTAAATATTTATTGTTTCATTTGTTTGTTCATTATTGATTTTTTTATTTTTACTTTGCATTCAGTCTGTTAAAACGAAAATCTTTTATATTTTCCTTTGTGAATTACGTTTTATGTAAGTGTTAGATAGAGAGAGTGGAGACAAATCTTGTGGACTAAAATGATTTAGGTGATTCTTTAGGTGTCAGTGTTTGTACATAGAAAGTGGTCGAGGAGCGGGATGGTGAGCTAATCCAAGTAGGAATTTTTTATTTTAGTGGTACAGTGCACTGCCACCAAAAGATGTCTATAATACCACTTCACTGGTGCCAAGGATGAGACTACTTATCTGCAGTCTTCCTTCCAGATGGGAATCTCAGGATCTGAGGAAGTTCTATGGAGGGTGTATCTTCCTCCACCGCCTGGTAACTACCCAGGCTTCCAGATCTTCTCTGGAAGATAGCATCGCAGTTCGTTAGGAGGTGGATCTCCTCCATCTTCTCACATAATCGTTTTTATCATTTTAATAGATAAAATGGTGAAGAGAAATGAAGTGGTTTTTAAATTAATATAATTAATTGGATGGTTTGAATTTATGGCTGTTTGATATATTAAGTTTTATGTAGGGTGACTTGATTATCAACCTCAGTTATAGCCTTTTATGATTTTATTTTTCCTGAATAAAATTAGATTTTTTTTCCATTATTTTCCAACGTTCCGACACTCTGCGTGTCATTCTCAAGGGAAAGAGTATCTTTCTTTAATAATTTTATGCAATCTGAAATAACAATATATAAATTTTAATAGTACATATCTAAGAAATCTTTATTATTACACATTTTAATTGTCCAGCAACTTAGATTTACCAACCTCTTATTATATCAAGATGTGATGTATGTGCAAGATTTAGATCATCAGTTATAAACCACGTGGTCCCACCTCAAATTTCTACAATCAGTACTAATAATTTAATACAACCAGTTATAAGGTTAATGTTTTAGCAACATAACTAATTAGTTTTTTATAATAAATTATAATGTGACTAGTAACATATCGTTACTAAATCAAATAAGAGCTTAATCTGGACATACCTTCATAACTGGTAATCTAAATCTTGCACATACATCACATCTTGATATAATAAGAGGTTGGTAAATCTAATTTGCTGGACAATTAGAATGTGTAATAATAAAGATTTCTTAGATATGTACTATTAAAATTTAAATATTGTTATTACAGGTTGTATAAAATTATTAAAGAAAGATACTCTTTCCCTTGAGAATGACACGCAGAGTGTCGGAACGTCGGGAAATAATGGAAAAAAATTTAATTTTATTCAGGAAAAATAAAATTATTAAAGGCTGTTACTAAGGTTCATAAACAAATCACCCTACATAACTTAATATAATTAATGTAAAAGAATTCTTTGTTGCTTTACGTTTCGGGTACCATTGGTGCCCTTCTCAGTAGCTCTTTAAAATTTATTGGAGAAAATACATTATTGTACAGTATTGTAGTTAAAAAAAGTACATAGATTTATAACAAAACAAACAAAAATTTAAAGAAATATTAGAAGAAATTATAACTCAGAAGTGACAGTAAATTAAATAAAATTATATTAACAATAATAAGAGAAAATAAAAACGTAAGCAACGTAAGAATTCTTTTTCTTTAAAAATTCCTCTGGCCATTGCCGTACAAACATCATATTATATAATTTTTAGGCTTACGATTTGAATACCATTTTAATGTAAAAACTTATAATAGTTTCTTTAATTTTCTTAGATCACTGGTGCCCCCAATGGCAAAACTACACAGAATAATCTAAAAACTGTTTAGTGTTCCTATTTCACAATCTGTGGTTGGATTGTAGGACAAGTTTTATTCAATACATTTACTATATGCAGTTGTAAATACATTTGCTCTGCCTTTGGTAAATCAAAACAAAGATAAAAATAAGAAATATCCAAATTTGTAGTCACAAGAGTTACATAATTCATGATCGTTTACTTTTTCTATGATTTTATATCTAAGGGAGCTAAGAAAGAATTAGTGAAAGGAAGAAGAAGAAAGCCTCAAAATTGAATTCCTGCTTATTCATTTTAGAAAATAAATTTCTTCGAGAAATAATCCTTCGGCATTAATTAAAGAAAATCGATCGGAAGTAAGATATTGGTCTACATAGCAAATAAATCTCACTATTTGGTACAATTTCCTAAAACGGAAATGTCTTCTTCGTTGGAGAGCGTTTTGACAATTTGAGTAAAAAGCTCAAAATTGTTTCCATTAAAGGACAATGGGAAAATATAGCACTTATTTTATTTAATTATTAAATAAAATTGTAATGTTGAGATTCAACCTTGTTACACAATAAAAAAATCTGGTAAAAAATACACACAATTTTCTCTTACTCCAATTTATGTAATTATAATTCACAAATTTTCTTGTAACTTCTAATTCTTATTCAATTGATTCAACGGAGTGTCATTTACATGAATGGGAGAACTTATAAAACGTCATTTTGGGGGGAATTATAAACATTTTTTCCAAACAAGTCTTGTAAGTCTACAAAATTGACCGACATTAATCGATGTTTGTATGGAAAGAAATTGCAGAAAACTGAAAATACTTGATTTTCTTCCAACTCGGAATTTTAGCAACATATTTATTTTTCATTAAAATTATATAGTCGACAGAATCGTATCTTAAATTGAAATGGCATTTTAGAGGAAAGCTTGACCCCCAACCCCAACCCTCTCCCTAATAATCCGTCATATGAATTTTCCGGGAAAAATGTTTCCGATATAACTATTTATTTATGTAATATTGCCATATCAAGTTTAAAGAAAATCGCAAAATATCCATTCAGTAAAGTGGTACTTCCGGTTGACTGTTTTTGGACCAAACCTATTGTCATGTCCCATGGAAGAACTTAAAAACCAAGTTTGTACTTTTTTCGGACCTTTTTCTAGGTTATTAGCCAGTAAGAGGATCTTACGATGTAATCATAAGATTTAACATTTTTAGTTTTAGCTGAAGGACGGGATACGATTTTATAACATTTTCTGTTTATTTTATAACCTGTTTGAACATCAAGTTTATATTCTGCATTTTTTTAACTTTGAAAGATAATCAGTTGCTAATTTTTTTCTGGTTGGTATATTTAAATTCTTATTTATTATTGCATTTACAAGTTACTAGTTGGAAACGTAACCACTATGGCCGGCCAGCCAGCTTCGCACAAGTTTGATCAATAATAAACTTATACTGAGTCCTGTGTCGTTATTAAATAAGTTCCTTTAAAATACTGTAACAAATGTAAAATTATGGCCGATGAAAGTGGTAAGAAGGAAGAAGAAACCAAAAAAGTAATACATACTTATCCGTTGGTCAGAGTAAGTAATGGTATTATTAGATAATGTTGATATTTTATTGCTAAGTAATCTATTTAAACGAATGTTTTTTATTTTCAAGAAATGTGATATGCCAGAAGATATGAAAAATGAAGCTATTGAACTAATTGTGACAGCTTGTGAAAAACATCAGAACAATAATGATGTTAGTTGTTAAGTTATATTTTTATAATAATATAATATA
The DNA here is from genome assembly GCA_011037195.1 of Triatoma infestans. Lineage (NCBI taxonomy): Eukaryota > Metazoa > Arthropoda > Insecta > Hemiptera > Reduviidae > Triatoma > Triatoma infestans. The sequence goes on along the minus strand of JAAEAF010008778.1, from coordinate 22,682 downwards.
GTCTATTAGTTTACAAACAAATAACATTATTTGTTACATTGCTAGATTTAAATCATCATAGGTTAAACTGAAACAGTTTTCAATGATGCTTTTGTCTCCTCACTTATCGAAGTACGATCTAAATTCCCAATCTGCCATAATATTATGTATTTTTTTAAAATATTGAGTTTGTGTTGGATAACAAAACCTCCTAATCACAATAACACAATCCTCTAATTTTTTAATATTATAAGAACCTAGGTAAATCTCATAAATCCAATTCATTGAACGGACCTTATGAGAGTGACTTCGTTTTTGTAAATATTTTTTACTAATTTTTTCAAATAGTTTTTAAACATCAAATTTTAATAAACAATTTCGTATGAACATGATGACAACCATGTTATTCCTTCGAAGACTCATTGAATGCAAACTATCTCATTTGAGACACTCACATGATTATCTCATACTGCAATAAATTATTACCTTCGTAACTAATTCTTCGAATTTGGAATTTTTACCACAAATGTAGATGCTATTAACATTATAGAATAGTAGTGATAGAAATACAAATTAGTTCTTAGTATACATAGAAAAGCTATTACTTGAATGTGACGCTTTTAATAGCACAGAGGATAGCTTATCGTTGAAGGGAGGAGCTTCTTATAGCAGTAAAAGCAAGTAAAAAAGTATTTGATACTGCTGCGGCCACGGACGCAGAACAGCTTCTGTCAACTCCAGTATTTGAGGGTCAGGTGCAAATATTTGCGAATATAGCTATTTTTTCAAGATATTAATAATCTAGCAGAATTTTCCCAAGTTTCTATTAGTGGATTCTTAATATGAATAGCATGCCATCAAATGAGGAAATCAGAAATCAGTGTCATATCCAAGAAAAACTTTTGCTAATTTCATAAAATTATATGCCATCAAATGAGGAAATCAGAAATCAGTGTCATATCCAAGAAAAACTTTTGCTAATTTCATAAAATTATATTGTTGTGAATGAAATGCAATAAATCTTATAACAAACATTTTTTTGTCCGTCTGAATTTATTGAAGCATATTCTAAAGTTATACATTCCTTTTTATGTAATTAAAATGTGTCTATGTTTATATTTTTATGTATTAACTTCTTTTCTTGCAGATGGCAGCTCGTGTTATCAAAGAAACTCTAGATAAAAAATACGGTCCTTCATGGCATACAGTAGTTGGTGAAGGATATGGCTTTCACATTTCTTATGAATGTAAAACTATGATGTATCTCTACTTTGGTGGCAATCTTGGCATTTGTATTTGGAAGAGTTGATACCATATAACCTTTTTTTAAAAAAGTTTGCTCAATTATTTGATTTTTGTGCATTCATACAGGACAATATTCTCTAATAAATGTAATATAGCAAAAAATTCTTTAGCCACAATTCAAAATTTGGTGGTCTTGTGATTACATATTTTTAATAAAATTTTTTTTTTGAGTTTTTTTTTTTTACATGTAGTAGTTTCCTCTCAACCTAGTGTCTCAGCCGATCCTTCCATTTCTCCTTATTCGTGGCATCGGCCTCCGACAAACCGTATCCTGACAGGGATCTAATGCGGAGTCTTTCCATCTGGTCCAAGGTCTTCCCCTTTTTCTTCTTCTTCTTCTTCCCTCAACCGTCATCTCATGCACTGCTTTGGAATTCTGTCTCCCCCATTCTTAACAAATGCCCCAACCATTGTAACTGTTTAAGCTCTATAGATTGGAGGATATTTTGTTGGACATTTAACTCTGTTCTAATGTCCACATTTTTTATTTTTGCCCTTCTGGATCTACCTGCTGACTTCCTCCGTAGTCCATTTCGGTGGATAACAGTCTACAACTTCCTTTTTTATTTAGAGTCCAGGTTTCTACTCCGTATAGCACAATACTTTCAAATATAGCTTTATAAATTTAGGTGCTTGGTGCTTCGGGAAATATTCTTATTCCCAGCACTGAATTGAGCATCCCTATGACTCTTTTCCCTTCTCTAATTCTTCTATCCACTTCTGATAATATATAATAAAAATTATCCACGCTCTAATATGTTGAACCAAAATTAAATATCCCTTGCAGCTTCCTTATCACTAGCTGTAAGATTAATTATTTTGTCAATTCAAATACATTTATATTTAAAAAAAAAAAGATTGTATGGCTGTTTAAGAAGGTTCTAGTAATGTATCCTGGAAGACATTAAACCAAAATGGTGGGTAAGCGCTTCATTGAAAATATTGGAACTATTTATTCACTTATGGTATCGTACTGCATTTTTGTGCTAAATTTGCAGCAGTGATATCCTTTAATTACAGACTTGCAGAAAAGTTTATTTTTGAATGATATACATATAGTATTCCGGCTTTTTGCTTTATTTATTGAATGGCATTTAAAAAAAAAGTTTCAATATAAATTGCTAGATGGCAATTAGTTAGAATTGTTGCCGCTAGAACGTGTTAGTAATATTAAATTCACAGAACAGAAGGTTATAGTTACTGTTTCAATTTATTTTATTTGTAAGTGTACTTTGGGTTTTACTCTGAAACTTATATCTTCGGCTAGAAAATGTGGTAATCTTAATGTTTTGATTTCTGTGAAATGAAATAAAAGATTTAAAGCATTAAACATCACTCATTAATTTACCTTAACATTAAATCAAATTTTTATTACAAAGTCGTTCTTTGTTATTCCCATAAGGTAAGGTTAATATAACTTATACAATTATATAACTTAACAATTATAAATAACTTATTATACTTTACAAATAAAGTATAATAATGCTAGGGTATTACGTTCTCTTATTAGTGAGAGGAAGTACTGTGATTGTGCCAGATTTTCCAAATTGATTTTTTAGCGGAAATACATCATTTGAGGTCCCCTGAAAACGAAAAAATTTTCTAGCGAATAATCTGTATGTGTGTGTGTTTTAGTGATAACAGAAACGAAAAATTGCAGGAAGCTTAAACTTCGTATTCAGTTTAGGTAGGTACTACCACCACGAAGATTTCTGGGCAAAATCCATCAACCGGAAGTGTGACTACTAAATTTTTTTTTTCAGTTTTCATAATTTTCTCGAAAGCGACTGCAACGGTTTTGTTTAAACTTCGTATACTATTTATACACACAAATACCTATCACTTTTATTTGTAAGATTTTCACGGGAAAATTAATTTTTTGGAGAAAACAGTAGCGTTATTCCTTCTTTTAAAGTACCCTTCAGTATAATATATGGTTTTACCATCTACATAAAATTGATACACATTAAAACCATTCTAGGAATTTTAAATTTGAAGAAAATCGGTTAACTGGAAATGCGATTTTACAGAATAGGTTTTTGAGTTTTTTGGAACTTTCTCGAAAACGGTTACAATGATTTTCTTTAAATTTGGAATGCTTGTTACATAGATAGAAATATGACTTTTATTTGTAACATTTCTCTGAAAAAAATTGTTTTAGAGGGGTATTGGGGGTCCGTTAGTTACTTTGCACAAGCTTTCTTGATTTTGATATACACCGCTCCACATAAGGCTACTCAAATATACAAGTAAAAATCCCACCATCGTTTTTATGGTCTGACCAATTAAACATTGTAATGCTGCAATTTTGAAGAAACTTTCTTGATTAAATTGTATTAGTTGTTGTGATTGGTTACCAAGAGCTAGAAAGCATCAGTGATATTTTCCGTGATAGCCTGCTTCTTTTGGTGATCATCGACTGGTTTCGGGCGTTCGCCCATCATCAGGATGTTTTTGTCAAAATCGTGTGATAACATAGACTTGCGCAGAGCGAATTCAGTTAATACACTAATGAGTCTCAGTGACTGCCCCCTCCCCCCCAAACTTCTTGAAATGTGCGTTGTCGGAAAAAAGTTCCCGACAAACGTGAAAGGTCTCTATATTCATAGTTTGTGTAACAAATTTAATGGCATCCATCGGTGTTTTTATGGATAAAATCGTAGAAAACTGAAATATTTCAGTAAAAACGAAGGACATCCGGTCAGTCTCAAAATTTGGCAACATATCTAACTTAATTTATATTATTTATAGGATAGAATTGTATAATAAACTAAAATAGCACTTTTGAGGAAAACGTAACCTGGGGTCTCTCTCCCAGAAAACTACCTTAAATGAATTTTTCCGCAAATTTCTAGAAAGCTTTGGACATTTTACTGCAAATTAATATTTGGTCTAAGATGATAACTAAGTAAATAGATCTTCTGTCTGCAGTGAGACTGCAAAAACATTATTTCTCGACTTATACTCTTTTTAAAACTATTCCTTCTTTGAATTTTTTTTTGCCTTATCTATGAGTAAATAAAGTTGTTTTCACATACAAAACTAGTATCTTTGTAGTGCCAAAATTAATACATGAAGTTTATAATGGGCAAGAAGCCAAACTTTTTTGCGCATAAGATTTGATATTTTAGTTTCTTTACTAGTTATTTAACCAAAAATTATTTATTTATCAGATTATCAACAGTAATATAATAGATGAAGAATTATTAGTCCCATGGATAATTAATTCTCAAAATACTAATGAAAGGTAAATTTTTGACCTGTTTTGGGGATTATAGGACCTTTCATTTTTACCATAATTCTATTCGGCAATGTTCGTCATTTTTCGTTAGTTAACGTTATCTATTGCCGAGGGCGGTCTGATTCAAGTTCCTAGGTTATATTTTGTCTTGTTGCTTTTTAGTTATTGTTAAACCTTTGTGTTGTTTGTATATGATATAGAGAGAGTTGTTTGTTACTTTTTAAATCTTTTTGTTTTTATTTATTTATTTATTATTTATTTCTTTTTTTCTGCTTCGTTTAAAAGTTCGTTCGTTAATATGTAGTAGTGTTTTTATTTGATTTATTATAAAATCTCAAATTTGTTTCTATTTTATCCAGTGATGTTGAAACATTAAAAAAAAAATAGAAAAAAAAAATAATGTGGCATTAATGAGTACAAAGATGTTCTCGCAATGACTACAAAAGATCGTCTGCAAACACTTCAACAAGTAAATAAATTTATTAATATTATTTATTTCTATGAATATATTATATTTTTTTAAAATAATAATTAGGTCGGTTATTCCCTGAGTAGAGATGAAGCTACTTTATTTATTTATTATTATTCTTTTTTTTACTTTATTAAGGATTTCGTTCAGGATTAGTTTTATCATGGAAAAAAAACAACATTTAATTACTAGTTTTCTTTACGGAAAATTACAAATATCAAAAAAAGGAGATTTAAGAGAGAAAATTGTCAATTTTTTTTTTTCTTTAGTTCAAATTGATTTATAAAATGAAATGTTTGAATCATATTAAGTGATGATAACAAAGACAAACACTGATAAGAAATTGTTGAAATGATAATGGATAAAAGTTCTTCCAAGCGTAATTTAATAAAAATTTCGAGTTTTCTATTTATTTATTTTTTCTTGTTTTTTTTGTGTGTGTGTAAAATGTCCATTTATTTTAAAAGAGTAATTGCAATTAATGGAATAGAAAATATAGATTAGATTTTTGCTAGAGATCTGATGATTCAAGTCCCATTATTCTGATAACTTCAACTTCAAAACTATGACATTTTAAGCTAAATTTGGCAAATCTTTGAAAGAATTTGTTTTTATTATTGTATAATATTTTGAATTCAAGAGTTAAAAAAAAAAAAAAACCTTATCACGTAGTTATAAAAATGTAACGTAGCGTTACTAACAGATTTTTTTGGAAACTGAGATGAGAGTTGTCATCCTAATTATTTTATTTTGAGATTGGCCTTCATAGTTTGAAACCTTTTACTTCTTCCTTCTAAGAGGAATTACTGAAAGGTTTGATTTCAGTTTTCTGCGGCTTTCTAGCAACGGCTGTGATTTAAAAAAAAAAAAAAAAAAAATTCTTCATGTGCTATATGGACACATAAATAATCACTTTTTCTTTGAAATATTTACCCGTGGATAATTGCATTTTTTTGGGAAGAACAATAGTGTTTTAGTTTTCTTCAATAATATCACTTAAGTATAATAATATGGATCAGAAGTTTTACCAAATTATTATAGACCAGAAGTAATAGGAGAAATTCAAATTTGAAGAAAATCCAGTTTCCCGGACGAGCGACTTAAAAGTTTAACGACTATAAAGTTCCGCAAAAAAAAAAATGACTTTAGGAAGTTCGCGAATTTTGCTGCATTAAATTTCAAAAGTTATATTTTTATAGTTTGGTTCAACGTTTTTAGCCGTTCTAGTCTGAACTATAATGTAATCAGTTCTACTACCGGCCTAGGTAGGTTAGGTATTTGTTATTCCCATCATCTACTACTTAATGTTGGTACAAGTAGGAAAAATTTGAAGTTTAAAGAACACTTGTCATTTTACAAATGCAAATTTTCGATATCAAGTTTTTACCGGAAATATCCGTTTTGAGGTCCCGCGAGTCCAAAAAAGTGGTTTTTCAGCAAATAGAGTGTATGCTTGTGTGTGTGTATGTGAACGAAAAATCGCAGAAAGTTAAAAGTTGATATTCCGTTTCGGTATCACCATGTACGATATCTGTCAAAATTCCTCAACCGGAAGTACCACTACACTGAATGATTTTTTTTTTCACCTTTTTAAAGATCTACAACTTTCATTTGAAACGTTTGTTCGGTTAATGGCACTTTTTGGGGGAGGAGTGGAGTTAGATTGTCCTCTAATGTGCTAATTCCGTTTATTATACAATTCTATCATCTAAATAATATTAATTAGAATTAAATGTGTTGTTGAAATTCCGTCTGAAGAAAATCAGATGACCAGAAGTGGGTTTTTATTGAAAACTATTTTTCTAAAACGTTTTCAACGATTTTCTTTAAAGTAAGTTTGTGATCTACACACATAAAAAGTTAAAATTTTTTATTTGAAACATTTCTCGGAGTCATCCCATTTAAGCGGGCTTTTGGGGGAGGGGGTAGCGATATGTTTGCCTCTAATGTGCTATCTTAGTTGATTATATACCATTCTACCAACTAGGCAGAATTAATTAAAAATAAATAGATTACCAAAATTCTGAGTTTCCAGAAAATTAGTAAACCGGAAGTTTGTTGTTACTGAACAGCTTTTTCAGTTTTTGTGATTTTTCTCCATAAAAACTCTTGACAAATTGCATTAAATTTGGTATATTAACTGTAAAGTTTTTCAATTACACTTTTGAAAACTGGAGTAAGAGAAAGTTGTCGTGAATATTTTACAGCAGATTTAGTTTCTTGTTTGTAACAGATCAGTGTGTTTATTGCAATTTCTGGTCAACCTATTTCTTCCAACTCGATATTTTGACAATAATATTTATACTAGGTACCTTAATACTAGTATTGCTGGTAGAACTGGCACCTAAGTGGAAAGCTTAATGTTACCCCCAAATCCTAAAAAAAAAAAAAAGGACCGAGACGATATATTGGGGGACGTCGTGTGGTAAGCATGCCGCAGTACCCTGTCCCACGCCGTAGTTCTGACCTTCGCTACCTAGGGCGCTACTAACTCTAGCTTCCCATTTTTTCTCACGATGCTGGGTCAACACTGACTTTGCCCTCACGGGAAACGAACTCTGAATTTTCGCTTGTAAGGCGAGTGCGCTAACCACTAGACCAACGCGTGAGTACCCCAAACCCTCAAACTATCCTAAAAATCAGTTTTCCTAAGAAAATGTTTCAAAATGAATGTAATAGAGCTACGAGTGTATTTTAGTATGAAAATATTTTGAAAAAATCTGGGGCTGGCCCACTTACACGACTTTTTATTACTTCCTGTTAATACAGTTATAGTATAAATTGAAAAATTTTCTATTAAAATTCAAAGTTTGCTCATTTATCCTAACATAAATATAGAGGTGGGGGAAGGACAAGTAACTTCCTACTTATCCAAGCTGGTAGGGAAGTAAAGAGCGCGCAAATAATTTAGAACTGGCCCCCCCATATATTGATATTAACCCGACAAATTCCGCAAAGACTGTATAAAATCAGCTTTTATTTTTTGAAAAACTAATTCAAATAAAAACGATAAGTTTATTTCTGTACAATGAGCATTCCAAGTTTAAAGAAAATCATTGTAGCCGTTCTAGGAGAAAATCCCCCCCCCAAATTCAAAAACCTATACTACAAAGTCGACGACTATGTAAATTGCACTAAGAGAAATTTGTGTGAGTGTTTCACACCAGATTTTTCCCCATAATTTATTGGCAGTTGATTTTTTACTTTCTCTTACTCCTAGTAAGAGGAAGTATTGTAATCGTGTCAAATTATCGATATCCAGTTTTCACTGCAAATATCCGTTTTGAGGTCCCCTGAGTGAAAAAAGTGTTTTTAACAAGGCGCGTGCGCGTGTGTGTGTGTGTGTGTGTGTGTGTGTGTGTGTGAACACCATAGCTCAAAAACGAAAACCCGTAGGAAATTGAAACTTGATATTCCGTTTAGGCCTGACCATGGGATCAGACAGTGCGTTATCAACTACATTTACAAAGAGCTACAGCTTTTATTTGAAACATTTCTTCGAGAAAATTCATTTAAGAGCACCTTTGGAAGAGGGGTGGGGTTAGGTTTTTATTAGACAATTTTGTTATCTAAATAATGTTAATTAGAATTAAATATGTTTTTGAAATTCAGTGTTTGAAAAAATCGGATGATCGGAAGTGCGTTTACTTTACCACTTTACTAAATAATTTTTTCACTTCTTCGCGATTTTCTCAAAAATAGCTCCGACGATTTTCTTGAAACTTTATGTATAAACTAAACATATAAAGATCTGCAACTTTTATTTAAAACATTTCTGAAAATTGATTTAAGGGCACTTTGGGGAGAGGGGTGGGGTTATGTTTTTCTCTAAATTGCTATCATAGTTGATTATACAATTCTATCATCCAAACATAATTAACTAGAAATATATAGGTAGCCGAAATTCCGAGCTTCAAGAAAACTAGTAAACCGGAAGTGCGCTTACCTGAACAGTTTTTCAGTTTTTGACGAATTTCATTAAAAATTTGGTATGCAAACTATAAAATTTGTCTTTTACAATTTTCAGAACTGGAGTAAGAGAAAGTTGTGTGAGTGTTTCACACCAGATTTTTTTCCCATAATTTATTGGCTTTGTTGATTTTTTTTTTTTTAGAAAAACTATTGTCTGTATTTAAAACTATTAATTTGAGATTTAATGTTTTTACCTTGAGATAAGCAGGATAAGTGATTTATCTTAAAACTATTAGCTAGTTTGAGATCATTTTGTTCCTGTAAAGACTTTCAAATTGCTTTTTTTTATCTTTTTACCCATAATTTTTTTATTTTTGCTAAGTGGTTCATTTTGTTTTGTTTTTTTAAATCTAATTTAACAAATTCACCTAGGCAAGCTAATAAAATTATAAAATACAATAGCGTTGGATAAACCTTGATTGACGTCACGAAAAAAAGCTGATATATTTTTACCACATTTTAATTATTACATCTTGAGATGCCCCCTATTAAGTGCTTACGTCAGTGATTTATCTTAATAGCTTTGTAGTTTTTAGACGAGCGAGTTATTAGTTCAGGTTTGTTATTTTAATTCAAATATGAAATACGGTTTATTTTAAGTTACTAAGTTAATTTGGAAGTCACTACTCATTAGTGAAAGAAATAAATTGGAATTTACAAACAAAGAAACTAAAAATGATTCGATCATTTAAATGGCCTTTCTTTTACTACAATTATGGCAATCGTAAAATATTCTCTAAACTTGGAATTTTTGGTAATAAACCAGCATTTCTAACGGTGTATATAAATTACAAATGTGGTGGGAGTATCATACTTGGTTTTAAGGCAATGTGAATACGCGTTATTTAATCATGGATGCCCGAAGGCGTAGTATCCAAGCCAATTGGCTCTTATCCCACCCCAAGCACACCAATCTTATCCTACAAGACTCTCCAGCAATCTAGCGGCATGACTACAATATCTTAAGACATTCCTAATCTCCAATTCCCCCAAGCATTCCCTTGAAAGTATTGCCCTTCCCAATATGCAAAACCTATATTGGCGATACGGGGACACTGGCCTTGGTAATGGTACCCGTTTCCCCAACTTCACCGTCATAATTCTAACACAAAGGACTAGAGTCCTGCCTATTTTGTGTAAATGGTCCGAGAGTGCCCCTCACTTGTATCCTACTCAGGGAGAGAAGATACTTCACATCTGATTGGTTCCGCAGAGCTAGAAAGCATCACAGAAATGTCGGACAATGGTCCGTGATAGCCTGCTACATTTTGTGGTCATCGACCGGTTTCGGGTGTTCGCCCATCTTCAGGATGCGTTTGTTAGACAGTGTGATAACAGACTTGCACAGAGCAAATTCAGTTTACACACTCTGTGCGTAAAAACATGTCGGAAAATGTCTCTGATATTTCACACCTCCCTGTCATATACCTTTTATAAATCTTTTAGCCTGGATGGACCCTACATTGTCCCTCCAGTGCCTCTCCAATTCCGTTTACCTCCATTGTTTAATTTCTCTATCACAAAATTGCTTAGTGACGGTTAGCCGCTAACCATTAGTGCTGGCCCGAGGCAACAAAATGGTTGTGTGGATCCCACCTCTTCCACTCTTTCATTGCGCTCTTATACCCGCATGTCCAGGTATCGAGAAGAACCCTTCCCTGCTTCTCTCAATTTTCTCCAAACTTAAATTTTTTAGTAATAAACCAGCATTTTAGCATTTTATATAAATTGCAATGTAGTGGGGGTATCATGCTTGATTTTTTTAAGTCATAAGTACTGTCAATGTGATTACATTTTATGGCCAAATTTTTGTTAGCCTCCAGTAAAAAAATTTAAGACAGTAACCCTCAAAGTCACAAGATTCTTCCAATACCAAGTTTAGAGGAAATTTTAAAGAAATTGAAAAAATATTCTGTGCATTCAGACTTAACCAGTATTTATATTCAAACTTGTTATTTTAGTATTGCAATTAATGCTCGTTAATATTATATAGATGGTACATCCGTAGCATTACAATGGAGTGTTCACGGCTATAAAACCAAAACACTTTGGCTTCAAAGAACTACAGAGTGGGTCTTTTGTTTGTCAGTGTTTGCAAAGATAGCCGTCTTTTCAAGGAAATAGTGTAAGTGTGAGTGAATGCGTGCGTATGATAAACCCAACTAGTTGCATACAGCAGCGTGGTCCTGTGCAGGCCCTCTGTGTACTGAGTGTACGGCTGTAGTTGTAATAAGACTATGGCATTCGCTACGGGTTCCAACATCCTTAAACGAAAGACTAGTACATTTAGAGAAACGCCAGTCATCGTTGCAGCTTATCTAAACTCCTTCAGAAATCACTTTTCCTGGACAAATGTTTCAAATAAAAAATATAGCCCATGGATAATGGCCATGAATATGATTTTTTTCAAGTGGGAAATTTAAATGAAGTAGTTTGGGACCATTTTCAAGAAAATCCCGAAAAAAACTGAAAAAAAGAAAAACTTTCATTAAAGTTATACTTTTGGTTTACGGTTGTTGATAGAAATTTTTGTGGCGGTCGTGATGAATGGTGGTACCTAAACGGAATGTCAAATCTGAGACAATTTTTTCGTATTTATATATCTCAAAACTTTGTATTTGCTCTGAATTGTCATTATGGATAATTAGATACATTTGCAATAGTTTCTCTTAAAATAGGACGGAGAATATAAAAATATTTTGAAAATATCCTGACTGTTGGGTCGTGTGTGTGTGTGTTCGCACACGCAGTACCTCTGTTACGCGCTCGCTTCCGCCCGCGCGTCCGAGCGCCTTCTTAGAACCCCTCTTTAATTTTTTGCCTGCTTTTCCTTTTTTTGTCGTTAAAGTTTCTAAGAAGCCAAATTTCCTGCCTCACCCCAAATATCTTCGCCTCCCTTTCTCTCCCTTCTTCCATCCCGTTTCCGATTGCATCACTCCAACGCCTATTCTTTTCCCCACTATTTCCGCTGGCATATCCGCCAACGGCGTGAGCCCTTCTTCACTTGCTCTCTAGCTTTCGTCCGTGCTGGGTGTTTTTCGCTACTTTAACAGTGTATTTATTTCGCCTTTAGTTCTACTCGCCACTTTACGCGCCTATTCGCCGAGTCAGCCTGCTCCATTATTCGCCCGCGAATAACAAAGAAACTGATCGCGCCTGCTTCGCTGTGAAGAATCATCGTTTGCGCCTTGAGGAATCCATCGTCTTCAGCAGCCTCCAGCAGCGTCATCCGCTTCCACGGAGCATTCTTACGCCCTTCCCTTCACCTTCTCTCCTTTCTTTCGCCACACACACTCACATATACAGCACATTCACATACAGACGTTATATCTTCCTATCCCCTCTTCCGCCTATCACTTCATCGCCGCTGCGCTCATTCGCCGTCATCAAGAGGGTAAGTCTCGCCTTGCTCATTAATTTCTATTATAATTTAAGTTTCTTCCAGTTCTCCGCCAGTTTTCTCACTTCCGGTTTTCGTCTCACCGATCGCCATCTCGCCTGGGGTGTCTGCCGCGCAGACATTGTGGTCCTCCGGGCCGGATTTGACTTCCGGTATTTCGCCTCCCGCATCTGCGTGCCAGTATGCCTCCCAAAAGGGTACCCTCTCCCGCGCCTGCTCCCCTCTCCGCCATATATTTTCACCGACTTGTGAAAGACGCCTCCCAGGCTCTGCAGGGCCACTTGGACGGTCTCCTTCAGCGACAAAAGGACGGGGCGCTGTCGAGGTCTTACGCCTTGAGCCTGCGGGGCCTCGTGGAGGAAGAGTTCTCCGCCTTCCTGTCCCATATGGACCCCTATTTGCTCGCCAAGGAGCTGCCTGAAGACCTCTCCGAGGAGGTCGTATTGGCTTCGCGCCAAAAGGTGCGCCTCCTATATAACACCATTCGCCATCTCCTCTCTGAGATTCTCCTTCCTCCCGCTTCACCGTCCGCTTCCACATCCTCCACCTTTCCCGCCTCCCGCCTCCCGTCCATCTCCGTCCCCACATTCAGCGGGGACATTTGCCGGTGGTCGGAATTCCGCGACCTATTTCAGTCCCTTGTTATCAACCAAGTGGACCTTTCGGACATAGAGCGGCTACATTACCTCCACGGCGTGCTTACCGGCCCCGCTAAGACGATCATTGCCAACGTTCCTCTACAGGGGGGCCAATTCCAGCACGCGTGGGAGACGCTCTGCGCCAACTACGATAATCGCCGCCGGTTCGCGGAATCCATGTTCCGCCGTGTCCTGGACGCTCCTACTCAACCGCCTCCCCCATCCGCTGACTATTTCGAGCAGTTGCTGGCCGGCCCCTTGGCGGCGGCCCAATCCATACTCGATATCGCCGCTCCCGATCTCGCCTCCTTCATCCTATTCTCTCTCATCACGCGCCATTTGGATCCTCACACTCGAGAGGGCTTCGAAATCGAGCACGTAAATACCGAGTTTCCCACCGTTTCCCATGTCATCACCTTCCTCCGGATTCGCCTTCATGCCCTCCGCTTCCTTCCGACCTCTCCCCGTCGTGCACCATCCCTTGCCACCACCCGCGCCCCCAGCTTCGCCCGCCCCCCACTCGTCTCCCAAGTCCCAATCTCGCCCCCTCTCCTCTCGGTCTTATCCCGCGCCAACCGCGGCCCCCTCTCGGGCCACTATTGCACTGGCCCCGTCCTATCGCCCCACCTCGCCTTCTCCGACATGTGACTTTTGTCACGCCTACGGTCACACCATCCGCCAGTGTGGGGAATTTAAGACGATGCCTGTCTCTCAGCGGCGAGTGTTCGTAACCGACAGCCGCATCTGTCGAAACTGCCTGTCCAGCGGCCACATGCATGATAGGTGCCGTTCTGAGCAGACGTGCCACATGTGCCACCGCCGCCACCACACCATCCTGCATCTACCATCCTAAAGCCGCCAACCTCTCCAGCCACTGTCGCCCGCGCCAACCGCTCCTCGCTGACCGTCGCCTCCTCCCTCCCCTCCTTCGCTTCCTCTAGACGTAGAGCCTCGTGCGCCTTCGCCTCCACTCCTCCGATGGGCCAAGTGTCCGTCACTACCCCTTATTGACTCTCCGCCACATCACTCCTCTCCCCCCAACCGCGGGCACGATTGCTCTCGCTTCACCTCTTTCCCATCTCCCCCTCTGAATGTTGACGGTCGCTGTCCTTGCATACCTCCCTCTGCTCGCGCCCCACGCCAGTTTTAATGCCTACAGCCCGCCTTCGTCTCGAAAACCCTCCCTATTATTTGATTGGCCACGCCCTTCTGGATTCCGGTAGCCATCTTACGGTCATCACCCGCGCCTGCGCTCAGCGCCTTCGCCTACCCCTTCAGCGCGAGGAATCCAGGATCTCCACCTTGGGGTCCAATGCCTCCACCACCTCGCATTATCGCGCCACCGTCTCCATACTGCATCGCGGAGACCCTCCTTGTCTCTCCATATCGGTTCTCATGCTAGATAGCATCATTCCCCCAACACCCTGTCAAGCCCTACCGGACGACTGGGATCGTCTGGAGCACCTTCAACTGGCTGATCATCGCTTCAACACACCTGGGGATATTGACGTGCTTCTCGGGAATGACGTTCTCCCTTATCTTCTCCTTTCGGGCAAGCGTCCGCCGACCTTGCGTACTCCCGCCGCCTTTCACACCACGCTCGGTTGGGTCCTGTACGGACCTTATCGCCCTCTCCCGCAACCGAAACGAGTGCGCTTTACCGCTTCCACCCGCGACAATGAGCGTCCCCGCTCTCGCACTCCACGCCTGTGCCCTGCGCCACCACCTCCAAGCGACACCCCGCTTTCGTTTGAGTGTCCGTCAAAAAGTGCCGCTGCCTCACTTCCCATAGGTCTGGAAACACAAAGCTTCAATCGCCCTTCCGCCGTGCATCCTGGTCCCTTGCTCTTCGCAAGGTAAGGAGGAGGACCTAACTCAGCTCGTCCGCCGCTTCTGGGAGGTCGACAAAGTGCCAGAAAATCTACCTCTGACCGCCGATGAACGCGCCTGTGAGGAGATGTACTCCCGGAATGTCCATCGTTCCTCCGACGGCCGCTACATTGTCTCCCTGCCCCTTCGCGCCACTGAACTTGGACTCTCACGCAACGTTGCCACGCGCCAATTTCTCCGATTGGAGAAACGCCTTAACCATGATCCCGCCTTACGCGACGCCTATCACGATTTCATGCGGGATTATCTTGCCAGCGCGCACATGGAATTGGTGCACTCAGATGAAACTCCACCCTCGCACGAGCCGTACTACATTCCGCATCATGGTGTTCACCGTCCTGATGATCCGCTTACCAAATTGAGAGTAGTCTTCAACGCTTCCTGCGCTTCCTCCAACGGCCGCTCCCTCAACGATCACCTACTGACTGGTCCCAAACTTCAGGCTGATATCGCCACACTTCTGCTGCGCTTCCGCCTCCACCCTATTGTCTTCACAGCTGATATCCGCCAAATGTATCGCCAAATACTCATCCTCCCTGAACACCGCGACTACCAACGCATCATTTGGCGATTCTCCGACCAGGACCCACTTCAATCTTTCCGCCTGAACACTGTCACCTATGGGGTCTCTTCCGCGCCCTACCTCGTCCTACGCACCATTCGCCAACTGGCTCTCGACGAGGGCGATCGTCTTTCCCAGGCCAAATCCGTCCTGCTGCACGACGTGTACGTCGACGACATCCTCATGGGTGCCTACTCCGTCTGCGAAGCTAGCTGCAGCAACTGGTTACGGCGGGTGGGTTTGAGCTCCGCAAGTGGGCCACCAACTGCCCGGCGCTCCTTCGAGACCTCCCGCCTGAGCACTGTCAACATCCGAGGACCCCCTATGCTAGATAGGGACCCCATCCTCAAAATTTTGGGCTTGGGGTGGAATCCAGCCTCTGATACTTTCTTCTACGCTGTGCGCATGAGCTCGGCAGCGTTTACCAAACGCACCGTATTAAACCAAATGGCCCGTATCTTTGACCCCCTGGGATGGCTTACCCCAGTCACCCTTCATGCCAAATTATTCTTCCGCCAGCTCTGCCGCCTCCAACTCGAGTGGGACCAAGCCTTACCTGAAGAGCTCATCGCCCCCTGGCGCGAATTTCAGAGGCATCTCCCTGATCTGGGTCTTCTACAAATACCACGCCTCCTACCTGCCAGTCAACCCGCTTCCATTCACCACCTGGTCGGATTCTGTGATGCATCCGAATCCGGATACGCCGCCGTCATTTACCTCCACACCACCCCGCCGACGGCCATCATCATGTACACCTGCTCACCGCAAAATCTAAAGTAGCGCCTAACAAGACCATTTCCTTACCGCGCCTTGAACTTTGCGGTGCGCATCTTCTCGCCAAACTTCTGCACGCCATTCATACCCGCACTCCCGCATCTCGGTGCCCTCATCACCGCGTTTTCCGACTCCACCATCACCCTTGCGTGGATATGCGGGGAGAGTCACCGCTGGAAAACCTTTGTGGGAAACCGCGTAGCCGAGATTCAAGACCTCCTGCCTCCCAACGCGTGGCGCCATGTTTCATTGGAGGATAATCCCGCCGACTGTGCGTCTCGAGGTGTCGCACCTCATCACCTCCAATATCACCCACTGTGGTGGAAGGGACCACCCTGGCTCGCCGCTGCCCCCGCTTCCTGGCCCCAAGTATCCGCCCTCCTCGATGAGGTAGCTATCGAACAGGAAGCCAAGCCTCCGGCATTGATCATTCTTGCTGTCGCCCCTTCTGATGACCTTTACTTTGAAAGGTTCTCCTCGCTCATGACCCTCAAGCGCGTCACCGCGTATGGCCTTCGCTCTGTTCAATTGCCGCACCCCCTCCGCTCGTCGCACTGGATTTCTCACTACACATGAACTTCAGGAGGCTACTCTCGCCTTGATTCGCCAAGTCCAATCTCACCATTTGAGCAAGGAAATGCAGGAAGCTCAAGATTCGAACTCTCGCCATCGCTTAGTTCGCCAACTGCACCTGTTCTTAGACGATCAGCACATACTTCGCGTGGGGGGGAGGTTATCGTCTGCGCCTCTCCCATATGGCTTTCGCCATCCCGCACTGCTTCCCAAGAAGCACCCCTTCACCCAACTGATCATCGACGATGCCCATTCTCGCCTGTTGCACGCTGGCGCTCTTGCCACCCATGCCTATATCCGTCGGCATTATTGGATCTTGGATGGGCGCAATGTTGTGCGCCATCGCATCGGAAAGTGTAACAAATGCTTTACCGCCAAGCCACGCCCGGTTATCCAGCCCATGGGCAATCTCCCACCAGAACGCATCACCGCCGCCACCGCCTTCACCGTGACGGGTGTTGACTTCGCCGGTCCCTTCGCCATCTCTAGTGCTCGCCTTCGCGGTACCGCAGTCACTAAAGGCTACTTAGTCGCCTTCATTTGTTTCGCCACCAAGGCTGTCCATCTGGAAATCGCCTCCGAACTCTCCACCTCCGCCTTCCTCGCCGCTTTCCGCCGTTTCACCGCTCGCCGAGGTCTGCCGACCACCATTTTTTCAGATAACGGGACAAATTTCGTCGGAGCCCATAATCAGTTCCGAGATCTCGGTCGCCTGCTCAGTAACGAGCAGCACCAACAAGCGGTGTGTCGCGCCGCTTCCTCCGCCGGTATTGACTGGCGATTTATCCCCCCCGCAAGTCCTCGCTTCGGAGGCCTCTGGGAGGCCGCTATCAAGTCCGCCAAACATCATTTGACCCGTGTCGTGGGCGACCAACGCCTCACGTACGAGGAACTCCTTACGGTGGTCATGGACGTTGAGGCCATACTAAATTCTCGCCCTCTCTGCTCCCTCTCTGCGGATCCCACTGATTCTGAACCGCTAACCCCGGGCCATTTCCTGGTTTTCCGACCACTTACCGCACCACCTGAGAGCGATGTCACCACGCTCAACCTCAATCGCCTTTCCCGTTGGCAACTAACGCAACGAATCCAACAGGATTTCTGGAAGCGATGGTGCCAGGAATATCTCCATACGCTCCAACAGCGAACTAAGTGGTTGACTCCCGCCACCGACGTCATTCCTGGCACCGTCGTCATTGTGCACCACGATAACATTCCACCGCGCCAGTGGCCACTAGCCCGCATCATCGCCTTGCACCCAGGCCGCGACTCCATCTATCGGGTGGCCGATGTCCAAACCTCCTCGGGCATTCTCAGGCCCCCCCCTCGCCAAATTGTGTCCGCTCCCCTCTCAATAGTCCACTGAAGCCGAGTCTTCAGGGCGGGCGGGATGTTGGGTCGTGTATGTGTGTGTGTGTTCGCACACGCAGTACCTCTGTCGCGCGCTCGCTTCCGCCCGCGCGCCCGAGCGCCTTCTTAGAACCCCTCTTTAGTTTTTTGCCTGCTTTTCCTTTTTTTGTCGTTAAAGTTTCTAAGAAGCCAAATTGCCTGCCTCACCCCAACTATCTTCTCCTCCCTTTCTCTCCCTTCTTCCATCCCATTTCCGATTGCATCACTCCAACGCCTATTCTTTTCCCCACTATTTCCGCTGGCACATCCGCCAACGGCGTGAGCCCTTCTTCACTTGCTCTCTAGCTTTCGTCCGTGCTGGGTGTTTTTCGCTACTTTAACAGTGTATTTATTTCGCCTTTAGTTCTACTCGCCACTTTACGCGCCTCGCCGAGTCAGCTTGCTCCATTATTCGCCCGCGAATAACAAAGAAACTGATCGCGCCTGCTTCGCTGTGAAGAATCATCGTTTGCGCCTTGAGGAATCCATCGTCTTCAGCAGCCTCCAGCAGCGTCATCCGCTTCCACGGAGCATTCTCACGCCCTTCCCTTCACCTTCTCTCCATTCTTTCGCCACACACACTCACATATACAGCACATTCACATACAGACGTTATATCTTCCTATCCCCCTTCCGCCTATCACTTCATCGCCGCTGCGTCAACATTCGCCGTCATCAAGAGGGTAAGTCTCGCCTTGCTCATTAATTTCTATTATAATTTAAATTTCTTCCAGTTCTCCGCCACTTTTCTCACTTCCGGTTTTCGTCTCACCGATCGCAATCTCGCCTTTCCGATCAGCTGCGCAGACACTGACAGTTAATTTTTGAGTGGTCGATAAGTCCTTTTGTTCTATCAGTTGGATAAATATGATTGATTTGTTTTGAATATTCTTGTTTATACTTTCTCTTACTCCTAGTAGAGAAAGTATTGCGATCATGCCAAATTGTGTGTGTGTGTGTGTGTGTGTTGTAACAGAATATCACAAAACAGAAAAATCGTAGGAAGCTGAAACTTGAAACCATCGCATCTGACACGCAGGTTTCAGGGAAAATCCATCATCAACGGGAAGTGCGTCTTTATTGAATGATTTTTTTTTTTCACTTTTTTCACGATTTTCACGAGAAAGGGTCCAACAATTTTTTCCCCCTTCAACTTCGTATACTATCTACACACATAAATACCTGATCACTTTTATTTGAAAAATTTTTCCCGGAAATTTGGGGGTTCTGGGGAACACTTCCTGGGGGGGGTGTGGCAACCACTTCTTACGTTGGTTTTGCCACCTGCATAATACTAATATACATTATAAGCATTGATGGAATTCCAAATTTGAAGAAAATTGGTTAACCGGAAGTATGGACTTTTTTACGTATTGGAATAAGTTATTGATTTTTTGGGGGGAATTTTCTCGAAAACGTTTATAGCAATTTTTTTTTTAAACATAAAATCGCTCAAAGCACAGATATAAACCTATTACTTGAATCATTTCCCACCCCCAAAAAAAGTTGATTTTAGATAATTAATTTTAATTTAAAGTCATTTAATGCAACAAATTCCGCAAAACAATTCAAAATCAATTTTGAAACGTTTATATTTCTGCAGTGAGCATTCCAGGTTTAAAGTAAATCGTTAAAGTCGATTTAAAACACACAAAAAAAAAATGCAAAAAACACAAAAGTTACTTCGTAAAGTCGCACTTGCGGTTGGCCGATTTTCTTCAAATTTGCAATTTAATCATTACCTGTAATGTATATTAATATTTTTTATACATGGTAAATACTGCAATGCTACTTTAGAGGAAAGCATAGCGCTACTGACCCCCCACAACCCCTCAAAAAAAAAAATTCTGTTTCAAGGAAAACGTTTTAAAAATATAAATGTGCGCTAGATATGTAACCGAAATTTTAAGAAAAACCTTGGAGCCATTTTCTAAAAACATCAAAAAAACTGAAGAAAAAAAATTAGTAAAGCGCGCTTCCGGTTGACTTTGCTCGAAACTTTCGTGTGAGGTAAGGTGGAGGTCTCCTAAACGGAATACCAAGTTCGAGCTTTCTGCAATTTTTTCATTTTTCAGTTATTTTCTTCACACACCACAGACTATTCGCTGAAAAATAGTTTTTTCGTACTCAAGGGTCCTCAAAACATGTATTTTCTGTGAAATCTCAATTTTGAAAATTGGACATGATTGCAATACTTCCCCTCCCTCTCGATAGGAGTTACGAGAAATTAAACAACAAGAAACTGTGAAAATTCTTGCAATATTTGTTAATGTACCTTAATATTATCTAGGCGGGCAACCTGTAATAGTGAACTGAAGTGACACCCTAGATTATTAATGTTTAAGTTCAGCTTCCTAAAAAAAAAAACCTTCAAAAATTAAATTTTTTTTTCGTACAATGTTTCGAATAAAGATGATAGACATATGGAGGTCTATGAAGTTTGAAGCAATTCGTTTGAGCTATTTTGTAAAGTCATCACACTTCCGGTTGATGGATACTGACCGAAACTTTTAGGTGAGATGATTTAAGGCCCCCTCAGACTATCAGTAATACTGACAGTATCTGTACTGATGGGATACTGACAGTATTCCGACTGTTTATCCTCACACTATCAGTATTTGATCAGTCAGTACATCAATCACTTTGTTGCCTCGACTTGGTGTGGGTCAGTTTTCAGTCAAAGTAAAAAGATCGCGTTTATAATGAATAATAAAGAAAAAACTTGTCTGCAATTATTTTCGCAAATTTAAAAACAACAAAAAAAAGTCGTTGGATGAAAGAATGGTTGTTAAAAAGAAATGAATTTGGTCATTTGAACATATTAAATTATGTTAAAGGAAGTAACCCTAGCGATTACCGCAATTATTTCCGCATGAATAGTGAGACGTTCGACGAATTAATTCTATCATTAGTTCTCTTTCTGATTTCTCGACTTCCTCAATTTCTTCATTATTAAATTCCATTTGGGAAGTTGCTTCCGCCAAGGATCCGTGCACTATACTGATAAGATACTGTCAATACATCCCTCATACTATCAGGATTTCATCAGTATACTGACCACGCCCACAATATTGATGGAATACTTTTGAAGTCCCAAAAGTACATCAGTATACTGATAGTCCATCAGTACCTGCCCTCACACTATCAGTAATACTGACAATATCAATTAATATTGACCGTACTACTGATAGTCTGAGGGGGCCTTTAGCTAGAAGGTAGAAATATGTCCGGCGAATCAGCCGTATTTGATAATACTACTCTATTGAAATTCATTACCTAATCTTTATTATTTATCACAACGTACCCGCACTTTGTAATGATTAGTAATTTCATGATCTGCCAATATACGGGCTCAATAATTGGTATAAATATTTGCTGACCTCTCACTATTTCCAAGCAATCAAATGTTAGGCTTAAATAGCATTTGGTCTAGTCTTATTGCCAATTCGCAGGTCCCGCACTTTGCTAAGTATCAAGTTTTTAATGCAGTAACACGATCTGTGCTCACTTACGAAGGTCAGGTCTGGGGTTTCAGGTACGTCGAGCAACTGGAAAAAGTTTTGAGAATCTTTTTGAAAAAACTGTTTAAACTTCCGAGGAATATGCCGAACTACATTTTGTATATTGAATCAAATACTCTCCCTCTGCATTTATATACATTTAATCTCCATTATAATTATGTTTTAAAAATCTTAAATAACCAGGATGCACGTCTAACTAATACTGTGGCCAAGCAGGTCATCAGTAAGAAAATTTCATGGTTTCAGAACTGTACACTTGGGCTGATAAAGTGTGTTGCCCCTTAAATTTGAGGCTCAACTTATTAGATAGTTGGAAATCTCAATTAATCCTGTTAGAAGAGCGGTTAGTTATCCATTATAAATTTGAATTTAGAACCAGAGCTATGAATAGTGTCTTTCATAGAATGTATGGGCAGCTCTCATTAAACATGGATTACATGAATAGTGGGCTAGATCCTCATGATATAGGTTTGTTGATGAAAATCCGAAGGGAGATGTTAGATTTAAATTACAAACCATACAATCGAAGGCAAAAACTATAACTGCTCCTTATGCAATCTGAGGGAATTTGAGAGCATATTCCATTTTCTTGGTAGGTTCCGGTACTCGGGAATTTTAGGAGAAGTTATCTGGGCAAAAGTACCTTGTCAGAAGCAGAAATGCTTATACATTTAAACGGAAGCGAATGGTCAAATTTGCTTGGATATATTAAAAAAGGGCTCATCTATCGAAGATTCTTGGTAGACAATTTTAATTTTTGATATGTAGTAGTAGACATTTTCTTTTACTTGTAATTTCCATTTTATTATTTATTCTACAAGATTGTTTTATTGGTTCTTCTTGTTCAAGTGTAAAATTTTATGTTTAATTAGAGGGTTTAAAAATTTAGTTATTTCAATATGAAGGTTAACTTTATTTAAAATATTTTTTTTTCTTTTGGATTTCTAATTGGTGTATTATTATTATTAT
>JAAEAF010008777.1:0-14631 GCA_011037195.1 Triatoma infestans | reverse complement strand
CCATTAAATTAAACAAATAAGATAACTTAGATAATTGCGGCAGTTTGTAGTTCCTTACCTCATTTTTGTACATACATTAGAATGATACATAGGCCATTATTTTAATTCGTACAAATAATACGTATTTGCAGAACAGGAAGGGCATTGAGCAGAGTTTCCAGTTCTTTGATACAAATGTATATTTCTGAATTTTCATCAAAAACCAAATGATGATTTTCATTGCTTTTGATCAAAGCCTAAAATTTTCTTTTAATTGATGTCAAACATTTTTATTTTTAATTAGATGTAATTACAACATTCATGAAATTGTTGAAAATGATAACAGAACTAATATCAATTGCAAAAAGTTAAAAATGTTTGTAAATAACACATTTTCCATTGGTACAATGACCGATTCCCAAGGCATGTTACATAAAATAAACAAACCATTAAGAGAGAAAAAAAAACAAAACAAAAAGTTGATAAACTATCAAAGGTACGCCTACACATATCAAGGGAATTCTTCAAATATTATGCAATTTGATGCAAGTTGAGCTAGTTACGAAAATTTCCATAAAAATTGCTCCATTCTCCTAAAGTTGTTAGTTACTTTTATATGGAATTGTCAATATTAAATGGAGTCGTGTAAAATTAATGAAATAAAATAAAAACGTGTGAAACACTTACACAACTTTCTCTGACCCCAGTATTCAAAGTTATAATCGATAAATTTTGTAGTTAGTGTATCAAAATTAATGAAATTCGTCGGAGTTCGTTGAAAATTGAAAAAAAATGTTCAGTAAAAGCACACTTCCGGTTTACTAACTTTTTTGAACCTCGGAATTTTGGCCATTTATTTATTTCTAATTAATTTTGTTTGGATAGAAGGATTGTATAATCAACTATGATAGCACTTTAGAGAAAAACATAACCCCTCACCTCTCCCTAAAGCCCCCCTTAAATGACTTTGCTAGAAGAAATGTTTGAAATAAAAGTTGTAGCTCTTTATGTGTGTAGTTCACATTCCTAGTTTAAAGAAAATCGTTGGAACCGTTTTTGAGAAAATACCAGAAAACTGAAAAATACATTTCAGTAAAAACGGAATTCCAGTCGTCCGATTTTTTCAAACTCGGAATTTCAACAACACATTTAAACCTAATTAATATTATTTAGATGGCAAAATTGTAAAGTAAACTGAAATAGCACTTTAGAGGAAAACCAACCGATAAGTGCTGTAATGGAATCGTTTGATGTGATTCCTGATGTAGTAGATGTCTTGAAGAGGGCGGAAGTTAGTTGAGAGATTTTGGAAGTTAGTGCATCGAATTATTATTACGGATTTTATAAAAATAAACTGTATTTTAACAATAATTTTAACGTAATAAAGGGTAACTAATAATAACAAAATACTTAGGAATAAATAGAAGATAAATAACTAATAAATTAGACTGATGAAATAACGAACTAAGATGCACAACTCAAGGATAGTAAGTTTATATAAAACTGTGTATAGACGCGTAAACTGCTGCTCGTGTATATAGCGACTTGGTCGTATAGCCGTATATGATATAATGATGATCTCGTTGTATATGATAAAGTTTATATATTGGTGTTGGCTACACTCACACCAAGACATCTGTCCTAGTGTGCGACCTTCATAGTTTGGTGATCTTATTTAGGTCAGTGGCCAACCTTATCGGTGCTTGCTTTTGATGTAAAGTATTGAAAAGGGCTTGTTGATTGTTTGGCCGCCATTGTCTTGAAGACGGCGGCCTGCTAGGTCGCTGGTTATAAATTATTCTTTTATTACTTCCAACCTTTGTGAAGATAGCAGCTGGCTGGAACCACTTTGACATTGCAATGACTTTCCATGTCATTACAGTGCCCTTTAATGCATTTTCCCAGAGAAATGTTTTAAACAAAAGTTGTAGATTTTTGTATGTATAGTTGATATACCAAGTTTGAAGTAAATCTACTGTGCCGTTTTTGAGAACATCCCAAGAAAGTAAAAAAAAAGTCTGGTTTTGGAACACTCACACAACTTTTTCTTATTCCAGTTCTCAAAACTATAATTGACAAATTTTATAATTTATGTACCAAATTTAACGAAATTCATCGAAAACTGAAAACTGTTCAGTAAAAGCGCACTTCAGGTTTACTAATTTTCTAGAAATTCGGAATTTTAGCAATCTATTTATTTCTAATTAATTTTGTTTGAATGATAGAATTGTATAATCAACTATGATAAGCACTTTAGAGGAAGCTGTAACCCCAACTCTCCCCTAAAAGTGCCCTTAAATGAATTTTCCCGGAGAAATTTTTCAAACAAAAGTTGTACTTGTTAGTATGTGTAGTTGATATAACGAGTTTGAAGAAAATCGTTGGAGCCATTTTTCATAAAAATCGCAAAAACGTAAAAAAAACAACTAGTAAAGTGGTACTTCCGGTTAAGGAATTTTGACAGATGAGCCCCGTTGAATCCTATTGTGATAACTAAACGGAATATCAAGTTCGAACTTCCTATGATTTTTCGTTTTTGAGCTATGCTGTTCACATACATACATACATACATACCCCACAACACACACACCACACACACACACACACACACAGACCATTTTCTAAAAACTACTTTTTTTGATTCAGGGGACCTCAAAACGGATAATTCTGGTGAAAACTCAATATCGAAAATTTGACACGATTACAATACTTCCTCTTACTAGAAGTAAGAAAAAGCAAAAAATCTGGTGTGAAACATTCACATGATTTTCTGTAACTGTGATTTTTACATAGTTATAATTAACTAATTCTCTTCCATTCAGCGTAAACTCAAAGTGTGTAGACTGAATTTGGTCTGTGCAAGTCTGTGTTATCACACTGTCTGACAAAAGCATCCTGAAGATGGGCGAACATCCGAAACCGGTCGATGACCACAAAATGAAGCAGGCTAACCACGGATAATGTCTCTGATGCTTTCCAGCTCTGCGGAACCAACCACTACAACAAACATAACTATTATTTATATTTAAGAAATTGTTCTATTTCCGGTCTGGACACAGTTCCCATTTAGCTTCCTTCCTATTTTAATGATGCTTAAAATTAGGAAACTACTTATAAATATTGTTATCCTCTACAGGAGACCATTTATGCAAATTCTGGAAATGGATGTCAACAAAAATAGCTCGAAGAAACCAATGAAACTTTGGCATACTCAAGAGCCGGGAATTCCCATTGTATATGTTAGCTGATGAAGCTGTAGAAAATATGGACAGCGTCAAATCATTTTAAGTATTAAAGTTTAATCATTTTTTTTTTTAATTAATAAAATTTGCACTAAAGACTTTATTAAGCATATAATTGGGATTATTGGATGCGCTGTCCCCAAAACTATAGCCATTTAATGTTTCTTTTTATTGCATTCTATTGCAGTTAAAACTAGTTCTAATAATTGTACTAGTTAGAACAAGCGCAATAATTGTTTTAAAGCTTCTAAAATCGTCCTCATTAGACTATACTAATTAGATGAACTGACAAAACTCAACACACACTTAATAAAATACTTAGTACATAAACCAAAACGATGTTTCAATCGAGCACTTCACTTTTTTGATTTCACGCACAGACAAATATAGATTGATTAAATCCTTTAAATGTATTTTGTAATGTACTCTTGAGTTTTTGTTAGTAATTTTTGTTTTATAAAAAAGACTTAAAACAAATAATAAACTAAATAAAAATATGAAAGAGATATTTTACAAAGGAAGATATTTTAAATTCACTTGTTAAATGCAACGTGCAGGACATGTAAATTCAGTTAAGCTTATAAAATGCAGCCCACACAAAAACAGTATATAGAGAATAAAATACGTGTTTGGAAGATAAAATATGCAATTATATTAAAAACTACCCCTTCCAAATTTCAAAAATGAAGTACTATGTACGTATTTCATTGCAATCGAATTTGCAATTTTATGACCTTTCATTTGTGAATCTGAAAACTTTATTAAAAGGATTTTCAAAATTTTTCTGCATGCCATTTATAAAGTTACTGTTCATCGTTTGTTCAACCTTTTAATATATATTAAATTTAAGTTTCTTTTTCTCATAATGAATTTGGCTCTATGACTACAATTCTCTAAAATATCTTAACGTTGAATGGAACTAGGCTAAACCATTCAGATTTCTTTGAAATCTCTATTAATTATTAAAAACATAACTTAATTTCCAAATGCAAGTGGAAATTCATTCCTAAGATTTGAAAAATGGCTAAGATTTCCCCTAGACTAGAATCCACTTTCCAACAGAGGTCTATGTTCTTTTTCTTTTTTAAAAAAAACAAAAAAACCATATCAAGAATGTATTGATTTGAGCGGACACTAAATTTTCACCAGACGGAACTGAAATGTGTTTGGTGTGTTTGTAGTAGTGGTAATGTGTAGCACGAGCAATTTTGTAAAAGGGCTTGTAAGTATATGTGTTTTTGAAAGAAGTAATATGAATAATTAAGTAAACACTGGTAGATTAAATTAAATATATTCTTTAAAGATATTTAAATGCTATTCAATAACACAGCTATATTAATTAATTTACTGAATTTAGTTGGAATAAACTCTTATGTTATAACTTAAAACTGGCACAGTCCTGATGTGTTCTCCTCGGTGTCTACAACAAAACTCTCTTAATAAATAATCTAGAATAAAGGCAAATCTCTATCACTGGCATGAGTTTAAGAGAGCGATTCCTGAAGCAAGTGTTCTGGCTTTGATAGCAGAATGCAGACTGTTCCAAGAAACGCCCTGCTCCAGCGGGGGATTTTCTGTTACAAAAGAGTTGGCCTAACGGATACTTGTGCCTTTGTTTCTTTAATTGCAATGACCTTATATTTTAGTACCTAACTCTAAATACACTCTTTTTGAAGGTAAATTCACTATTTATTTTCCAAAATGCTTCACTTAAATATTGTCAAAATTCACTAAACTATGTTTCAAAACTATTATTTTTGCATTTCTTTCTTCCACTACAGAACCAACTAATTCCTCTACACATCTAACATTTAAGGAAATGATCTTTTAGGTGTCTGCAGCCATTTTCATGGAAAACCCTTGAGTTTCCAGATTGAAACCTCGTCAGTGGTTCGCTAAAAATGGACGTTCGCCCATAATGTAATAAGCCTCTTCGTTTCAGGGTCCGTTTGCAAATATACACTACTATCGATATATTGTTCGATATAAATAAAAAAATTATTATTATTTTTTTTTTTTAAGAATTAATATACTACTCACACATTATAGATACTATTTTAAAAGAATAACATAACAGAATATACAAAATAATAATTCCTAAAATAGTTATAGAAATATTTATCTACAAGGCAATCTTTAGGTCCATACAAAAAGATAAAAGATAATCAAGTTATACAAAACAAAACACGTAGTATTATTACATTCATGTATTACAAGAAGCTTACATTCTTTTTACATTTTTTTAATTTTATTTTATTTTATAATATTCTGCATAAAAAACAGTTAAAACTTTTTTTGTATACAATGTAAGTTAAAATAATGTAACGAATAGTCGGTAGGATTAATAATATATCGTAGAAGCGAACTTGACTTTAATGGTAATACTCCTGGATGAAACTGATGGGAATACGGATAAAATTCCTAGGAGTAACAAGAAAGGGCTTGCAGAAGTTGTTGTTTTTCATTTTAAGTAAACTTTATTGTTTGAATACTTTGGAGAAATTATTTAAGGGGCGATTGATCATCTTTATCGAATAATTTACAATCAGTGTTAAGAATTTCTTAATTTTTTTTCTTTTTTTTATATATTAAGGATCGAAGTGGATCTTGACAGTTTTCCTGAATTACTGCACCCGACAATTACTGCACACCATTCTCTGAATATATCCATAAGTAATCTCCATTTTCTTCGTGATTTGCCATGACTCTTTGTTCACCTGAATTATCCACTAATAATTCCAGAATTTTCCAAACGTACATTGGCGCCACTGATGGATCCTTGCGAATGGCACCCAGATCCTTCTTAACCATTCACATAGCAAAATGCATTGTTTTGTTTTTTTATTCGTTAAAAATTGTTCAGCTTATTGTAAAATGCACAGACAATGGCTAACTTCTTAATGAGTAGGACTATTTCTTATATTCATAGTATAGAAACAGAGAATCCTTGAGCTCAGCACCATGCCATAGAAAAGTGAACTTTCTATTAAAAAAAATATTCCTAAAATAACTTCATAGAAAAAGATGTGTACTATTTCAAATAATATTGGACCCGGGTTCGAGTCTAGCTGTGCTACCCTTAGATTTTTTTCTTCCTAGGAGCCTCTACAGCTCACTGTCCGGTGATGGACAGTGTTGTCTGTAACGAGAGAACACTGTCCGGAGGCTTGCAGTGCACTGAGAAGGATCCGGGCGCCAATGACCATATATGATGACGCGCATTAAATTAAAATAATAATAATATTGGTTATTTCATACAGTAGTTCTCTAATGTTTGAGTCGAGAACCCAAACACCTGTAGATGAATAAACAGATACTGGAATTAGCCGCTTGAGGCGGCCATGGATTCGATGATAATCAAACTGTGTAGATGAAGTCGAAAATATGAATACTTTAAAATTAAACAGAAACCAATGGATGAGCGAAGTGGGTTGTCGGCAGTCTAAGATGTTCACTGGTAGGTTAGTGAGATGTTGCTGTTTCTTTCAAGGACATTGTGGTTTAAGGAGACACCTCTACGTAATGCGGCTCATGCCGGACCACTTTTGTACAGTCTGTAAGAAAGAGGAGGAAACACCCATCCATCGTATGACAAATTGCTTGGGTTGTGAGGAAATTATTTTCAGTGCCTTTGGTCGGAACAGGATGTCTGTCGAAGAGCTAAGGCTATTTCCGTTTAAGATTATTGTCCGATTTGTTTGGACGGCGGTGAATCTTAGATAGGTTAAACTTGGGTCTGGATATTTATTCTACACCCGGTTTGTTGTTCTTTTTGGTCCCTTCCCATAACAAATAATGGTAATTCCACTAATCTTATACTGATGCCAACAAAAAAATTGATTTAATTACATAAATTTTACCGAGAAATACTTATCGACAAAGTATCGTAGCATTGTCCACATGATTCAAGTAGTTCCATTAAAACCAGAATACTAAAGTAAAGGTCTTGGCCATTTTTATTGATTAGTAAAATCGAATCCAATAGTCAGAAATTATTATCTACTAACAAATAAATGTTGTTAGGTAAATAATAATCGTTAATGGAGTGTACAATGTAATGTCAAATACAAATTAAGGAAGTAGCGCCTCTGATTATTACATGATGTTGTATTACTAATTCACATTCTTCAATGTATTCTACTATAGGTATTTGTATTTTAGATCTTTATTTACAATCATTTTCTAACATGTATTTATGGTTCCAAATGATGGTGTAGCACATACTAATGTTTATGGTTGTTTCGTGATGTAACAAAAAGATGTTCAATAAACTGTTTAGAAGTGTGACTGAATACTAAGTTACAAACGATTTAGTGTTGGCAGGCATACTCATTATACGTTAAGGCATTTAGAAAATAGAATTTGATGAACAGTAGATAAATACATCATAAATCCAGAAAAATCATTTAAAATTATTACCCAACACTGTTAACAGAACCGTATAAGAAAACTCCAAGATTTAGTGAGGAACAATTCTGTTCCTGTAGATTTGTCGTTCTCATTACTGTTGTTAACAAAGGATTTACTGTAGCATTATTATTGGTTCCTTCTTTTTAGATTTTTTAAAAAAAAAGCATATCGTAAAGAATTTGCAAAAAGTTAATTAATATTGGTTTCTCTTCTTTAGAAATAAAAACTGAAGCCACAAAAAATCTTTTAACAGTGACATACATACAATGGTGGATTTCACTTCTTTCTGCAAGTGCACAAGCTATCTCTTGCCAGATCCAAAAGATGCATTAGCTTTTTTAATAAACAAAGCATTACCAACCATATTAACTCTTGGTTAAAGGACTGTTATGTGACAGAAATCTCAAAAAAAATCTGGTGTGAAACACTCACACAACTTTCTCTTACTCCAGTTCTCAAAATTAAATTGACAAATTTTATGTTTTGTGTACCAAATTTAATGAAATTTGTCAAAAACTGAAAAAAACTATTCAGTAAAAGCGCACTTCCGGTTTACTAATTTTCTGAAACTCCGAATTTAGCATCTTATGCTAATTAATTTTATTTGGATGATTGAATTGTATTAATCAACTATGATACCACTTTAGAAGAACCTATAACCCCACCCCTCCTCAAAAAGTGCATTTGAATGAATTTTCCCAGAGAAATATTTTAAATAAAAGTTGTAGCTTTTTGTATGTGTAGTTTATATAGGAAGTTTCAAGAAAATCGTCAAAGCCATTTTTGAGGAAATCGCGAAAAAGTAAAAAACAAAATCATTTAGTAAAGTGGTAGAACAAACGCACTTCCGGTTATCTGATTTTTTCAAACTCGGAATTCAAAAACATATTCTTCTAATTAACATTATTTAGAAGATAGAATTGTTTAATAAACTAAAATAGCAGTTAAGATGACAACCTACCCCTCCCCGGAAGTGCCCTTAAATGATTTTCCCGTAGAAATGTTTCAAATAAAAGTTGTAGCCCTTTGTATGTGTAGTTGATGTACGAAGTTCGGAGAAAATCGTTGGAGCCATTTTTGAGAAAAATGCAAAAAAATAAAAAAAAAAACTAGTAAAGTGGTACTTCCGGTTGAGGAATTTTGACAGATGAGCCACCGTCAGATGCCATGGTGATACGTAAACGGAATATCAAGTTCGAACTTTCTATGTTTTTCGTTTTTGAGCTATGCTGTTCACATAC
The DNA here is from genome assembly GCA_011037195.1 of Triatoma infestans. Taxonomy (NCBI): domain Eukaryota; kingdom Metazoa; phylum Arthropoda; class Insecta; order Hemiptera; family Reduviidae; genus Triatoma; species Triatoma infestans. The sequence continues at coordinate 5,759 of JAAEAF010008777.1, read as the reverse complement.
AACACACACACACACCACATACACACATCCACAGACCTTGCTTAAAAACCATTTTTTGGAATCAGGGGACTTCAAAACGGCTATTTCCGGTGGAATGAAACTCGATATTGAAAATTTGACACGATTCCAATACTTCCTCTTAGGAGTAAGAGAAAGTAAAATGAAAACAACTACCATTTTTATAAAAATTATGGATGATCTCTACCAAGAATTTGCTTCATCAAAAAAAAAAAGTCGATGCCTTAAAAATTCGATCTTATAGCTATATAAATATGAAGCAAAACCGCTCTTCATGACGCAATTTGAGATTGGTACTGTTCTTAGTTAGCGAGAATATGGCCATTGACATATATTGTTAGGCCGACCGTTATTAACATAGAAAGTACGTGGTTTTTGATAAACGTGTCTTTTTGTGTTTAGGCATGTGTGTGTGGTTAGCATAACTTTAAAACCAGAAAATCGCGGAAACTTCGAACTTCATATTTCGTTTAAATGCCAATAAGGAAACCAAAGATAAGATTTTTGGCCAAAATCGGTCGGTCTACCGAAAGTACCATCTGACTAGATTTTCCAAGTTTTTGTTATTTTCACGAAAATATTCCCTATGATTGTTTCTATCAACTTGGTATAACAACGGTACATATAGAGAGGTACAACTTTTATATGAAACAATTTACCGGAAACATTCATTTTGTGAGATATGTGAGGGGGTAACATTAGGCTTTCCTGTAAAATGCCTTTTCCAAAATGTTGGATTTGAAGAGAATCAGATGATAGGAAGTGTGACTTTACTGAACGGTTTTTTCAGTTTTCAGTTTTCTCCGATTTTGTCGATTCGGTTTTCTATGAGTTCCTTTGAATTTGATATACAAACTACATGTATATACATAGCCCCCTTACTTTTGTATAAAAAAAAACAACAAAAAAAACCATGTTTTTGAATAGAGAAAACGCATTATCTTCGAAACAGACGAAGGATGTTAAGATGCCATAACCCACAGTATAAAAATCCATCTCATTTTGCCATAAGATCGATGGCAAACGAAAAGATATAGAAACAGTAATAGTAACCTTAATGTACACAACCCATATTGCAAACAGCTACAGCCAGCGAACCTGCAGTGGAAGGCTCTAGCTGCCGTAGAGATGACTGTTGAGTACTCCCAGAGAGTCTCTGCACATGCTCGTTAAATTAAATAGGTCGATGAAAAACACTATTTTTGTTTTGTATTGTTTCCCGGCCCCTGTCAATCTAATTAATTCTATATCTAATCCCCGATCCCCAAGCATAGACCAGGACTTAGTGTTCTGAACCAACAATGCCTAAGGATAAATTTCATTTTAGGAACGGGTTTTGAATGGTCATCAGATTCCCAAATAGCTCGATGCCGGCCTCGTCTAGACAACCACTTTTTTTTTTTTTTTGTATGTTCCCCGGGCCCTCCTGAATTTACGAGCTTCAGCCGGAGCCCCTTTCAGCTTATGCTAGGATGTGCTATAATCTTAGAGGATCCACAATAGACCTCTTAGTGTAGGTCGCAATGGAATGAGGCTTGCCCACCCCTTCTGTCAATCTAATCTAATCTAATCTAATCCTCGAGCCCCAAACATAGACCATGAACTTTGTGTTCTGAACCAACAATGCCTAAGATAAATTTCATTTTAGGAACAGGTCTTAGAAGAATGGTCATAAGATTCAATAGGTCGATGCCGGGCTCGTCTAAATAAATAAAATTCTCTCCCCACCAAATCCCAGGAGCTCTCTCTTGGTATACTTCCAAGAAGAGTCCGGAAAAATAATTCAACCGTAAGTACGACTTCACTGAATGTACTTTTCCAGCTTTTCGCAAAAAAAGGATCCAACGAGGTTTTTTTTAAGTTTGCACACACTTTTATTTGAAATATTTTGTGGAAAAAGAATTGATTTTCAGTGATTTCTGAGGAAGCCGTTAGATAGAATTCCGTTAAAAAAAGCGGGGGGGATTTCTTTAGAGGTGGTAATGCCATCTTATAATATTAACGATCATTATGGCCTTGTTAAAAATTTAGATTTTGAAAAAAACTTGTGCAATTTTATTGAATAATTTTTTCCATTCTTTTGCCTTCTTCTCAAAAAACGGCGGCATCTATTTATTTGTACTTTCTATTCTATAATTACTTATATAAAACTTATTTATTTAAAAAATACAAAACACAAAAAATTAAAAAGGCGGTTAAATTAATAATAGTTCTATTAAAGCTGCGTCTTCATACCCTCTTGATTGTCATTTCAAGTAAAATTTACGCTATGGCTACCTGCACAATATTGCAACTTTGAATAAAAATATGTCTATTACAATGTGGATTTCAACACAAGATTTTTTTTTTCTATCTTTTTTTTTAATCAAGAACCTGAGGTCTTAAGTAAATAAAAAAATCTGGTGTGAAACACATACAACTTTCTCTTACTCCAGTTCTCAAAATTGTAATTGACTCGGCAAAAATAATGGTCTCTGCAATGGTCGTCAAATTCAATAGATCGATGAAACACTATTTTATTTTTTTTTTAATTGTTCCCCGAGCCCCTCTGAAGTTACGAGCTTCATGACGGAGCCACTTTCAGCTTTGCTAGGCCGGATTAAGAGGATCTACAATAGACCTTTAGAATATGCTAGAAGTTCCGGGTAAGCTATAACCTTAGAGGATCCATAATAGACCTCTTAATGTAGGTCGCAGTCTTCTGTCATCTAATGTAATCCCCGAGCCCCAAACCATAGACCATGAACTTTTGTGTTCTGAACCAACAATGCCTAAGATAAATTTCACTTTAGGAACAGACTGATTTCACGTGGATTGTCTACATTTTTCAGGGTGTTCCGGGTATGCTAGAAGTTCACGATTCTCTTAAGTTTGAAAAAATATTTGTCAATATTAACAATTAAATTCCAGTGATAGAAAGTGTATGAGTGTAAGATCTTATTTTTAATAATGTTAGTTTAAAAACATCTAACCATTTCGAGAGATTTAAAAAAAAAATAATAAAATTAAACCAATTGCCTCAATCTGTTGCAGTTTAAATAAATGACGTAACAAGGAAATATTTTGGTGAAATCTACATTATATTTAAAAATGTAATTGCTATGTTAGCTCTATAACTAAAAATTATGAAAACAATTAATACATATAACAGAACAATATTCAGAGTGGATAATTTTTTGAATTATACAATATTGCCATAGCAGAAGATATTTTATTTTATTTATTTAGTTCAATATAATATATGTATAAAATTTAATATATTTAATAGTAATTTATTGTTTTTATTATACAGTCTATTTCATTATAATTAACAATTATTGTATAATAAATAAAACCACTTAAACAGAATTGTTTAACTGAGGTGTAATAAAATTTAATTTTTTGCAAGTACCACTATTTAACGTAGTTTATTGTTATTTAATTAATAATTATTAGTATATTAAATGTAATTATATAACATAATACAGTTCTCATGTCCTAATATTATTGCATGTAAGAGAAATCTATTTATGATATGTCCTTATATATAAATGGTCGCCGCTGATATATCTGGGTAAACTAACCATTATATGTGTCTTCACAGTTCAACTGAATAGCAATATGTTCATTAAAACGTTGAAAATATTAAATTTTATATTTATTTTTTGAGCAATTCATTGTTTACAAGAAATTCGGTTATGTATTATTCTTAAACAAGTATTAATAACATTGCATTTCTTCGTATGTGTGTGAGTGTGCGCGCGCGCGTTTGTGTATATGTATGGGTTTGTGTGAGTATGTGTATATGTATATGTATGTCTATCAACATAATAACCCAAAAAATAGAAGCAAACGCAACCATTATTTAAATATAGATATTACTTCTGGGTCTGCATAATGGGTATGAGAAGGAGAGAAATTGGGTATGAGAGATAAATAAACTGGAAGTAATGCTGAACACTGTCTAATAAAAAAGTAAAACAAACTGCTTGGACTTTATGCGAATATATAAAATGGTAGTGAGAGATTTAGAGTAAGTAAAGAGAAAAGTTGTAGACGCGTTGTGACTGCTGTATGAACTGTTGCTAGACTGTTGAAAAACTGTCCCGTATGGCTAACGCAGCTGTATTGAAACAGATTCTCCCACCCCAGTCTGACCTAAACGAGTGAGCTTTAGATCCCTGCATTATTGCATCTGCATTATTGCATCCCCAGAAGATGTACTTTACTAAAGGTGTCTCTTCTATTTCTCCCAGATTTTCTAAAAAACAAATCTACCGATTTTCTTTAAAATTATCCTGTGCCAATCATTTTTTCGAAAAAATTGATATCAAGGGATTCCCGGGAACAGCAATATTAAACTTTCGACTAAAGTAGATATGCAGTATAATGTATGGTTCAACCACCGCCTAAATAATGTTAAGGATCATTAATTACGCTGCCAAATTTCTTGAGTGTAAAGAAAATAATTACACCGGATATGCAAGTTTACTAAAGGATTTTTTATTTCTTCAAATTTTAGGATTTTGTCGAAAACAACTTTAAGGATTTTACTATAATTTGGATATACATAAATATTTTGAAATATTTTTCGAAAGAATTAATTTCAGGAGTACTAGGTAAGCCCCCCCCTTGCCCAAACATTAATTTTCTAGTAGAACAACTACTTTTTGTTGCTATCGAGATTCCTGGTAAACTTACGTAAATGTCTTTTAATAAAGAATTTAGCTTACCTCTGCCTTGGTGTTCTTTCCCACCATTGCAGACGCTGGTTTTCTATCCACTCCTTGGTAGAAGCTTAAATCGAGCTCCCGGGCAACCTGCAGAAGGGCTCGGGGCCTATATGTGCTTCGAGCTCTCCCCCGCCAGGGCGTCCGCTCTTTCGATGTCAAGGAACCCGCACGTCCCGGCACCCAGGCGAGCGTCAACTTATTTCGAGCACACACCTCGGTAAGGGCAGATAGGCACTCCCACTCCAGTCGAGACTATATGGTTTGAAGAAAATGCTGTATTGGAATCAGATGTCCTGGTATCGGGAGTTGAAGTGAGGAGTAACTGATTGTTAGTTAGAGAATTTTAGAGAGTTGTTATTCGAAATACGTACTACTGATTTAAGAAAACAAACTATATTTTAACAAATAATTTGAAGTGTTTAAAATAGATAAACTAAGATGCACAATTGTAGATGAATACAAGGATTATGAAATGATTAATAAATATTAAAGAAATAGTGTTTAAAACCTTGAATAGGGACGCGTTCGCGATGTGTGAAACTTAACTGACGTGAACTGCTGTCTAACTGACTGATAACTCGTAACTGATGTGATACTGATTTGTAACTGATGTATGACTGATCCCCTCCTCCAGTGATGCGACGTTTATATTTGCATCACTCACACATCGGCTGATGTGTAAGTTCGTGCCACACAGCCAAGACATCTCGCGTAGTATATTGACCTTAGGGGAGGTCGGTCCGCGGTGGCGACAGATGGTAGCCAGGTGGCCTCTTGAGTGTACATTGACCCTTGTATGAAGGAAATACAGGCCAGGTGTTGCGGCGGTTCTTTTGACTGTATAATGACCCCTGTTTGAAAGGGTTTTGCCGGCGGTTCTTTTGACTGTGTATTGACCCCCTGTTTGAAAGGGTTTTGCCGGCTGTTCTTGACCTGCAGATAGTAGCTGGCTGGAACCACTAGTTATAATTTTTAGATTTATTTATTATTTAAAAATTATATCTTCTTACTTCTTGCCATCCCATCACA
>JAAEAF010008776.1:0-23467 GCA_011037195.1 Triatoma infestans | reverse complement strand
AGAGTCTGCAATGATCTACTATCTAACATCAAGCATGTCATACCAACGGCTTTCTCACAATATATATAAATCAAAACCCAACCTAGCAAAGCGCAAAATATTAATAAAATTCATGGTCTTGCTAAGAGAACGATTTTCTTTTAAAGAACTCATTGCACTCCCCTTATTGCTGCTACTGTAGCATTTATTGTGGCAAAGTCTTTGAATATTTTTTTGTCAACTGAGTGATATTGTCTGAGCCAAGTCACATGGAATATTAACACAAATACTTAATTTCTATAATAGGATCCGAAGAGAGGTACACAGAATTGAAAATCGCACTCATTACTTAGGCCGGAGACTTAGGTCGGAGACTCTGCATATATACAGGGCTACGCTAGCCCTACAAAGGACAGTCTTTAGAACAGTTTATACAGCAGTTAAAATGCGTCACCAACTAACTACTACCCTTCTCTTTACTCAGTCTAAATTTCTCGCTACCTAATTTCTATTTACGTGTAAAGTCCTGGCAGTTTTATGTCTCTATTTTATTATAGAGTGTTCAGCGTTCATTCTAGCTTATTACTCAAAAACCCTTCCTCAGTAATTTCTCTCCTTCCCATACTTATTATATTTCTACCCCATTTCTAACTCAGTCCGTCTAATGAAAAATCATACACAATTCACAAAGCCCATACAACCTCTCAGGCAGATAAAAGATTGATTGGATTTTCTTTCGCTTGAAATCGTCTTATCGGCAGCTATTCACACACTTGCTGGGCCGGCGAACCCAGAGGTGCATCGTATATTATTATTAAAAAAGTTCGAATCTTTATTTAACATTTTCTTTACTTATTTACCCACAAACGTAAATTAACCTCAAACAAGTCAACCGACAACCAGGTTGATTAGTTTTTATTTTTATTCTAATATGCCAACGTAAACAATTTCAAAATCCAAATGTACAAAATGATTTATGGCATAAAAACTTTGGTCTAAGTTATTTTATTTTTTTCTTTTAATCATCATACTACTACTGTTCTCATTGTTGTAGATTTCTTTGTTCCCTGAGTTATTATTTCATACTTTCTTGTTTTATCATCTTTTGTAATCTTTTACATTTACATTTCTTGTTTACATTAATCTTAACGTTTTTGTCACAGTTCATCTCATCTATCTCAATAGTGGTTTTTCACTCTTTGGTTTATTTAACATTTTACTAATGGAACGCGTGTGATTGTAAAAAATTTATGTTCTCAAACTTTCACGTAAGATGCATTTAACTTTTTTTTTAAAATTAAATTCATTCTATTAAAGTTAACCATTAGCCACTTTGTCTTTAAGAAAATAAATCCATATTCAAGAATACTGAATTAATTATTAAACTGTAACATTCATTTTTATTGTCATTATAATTTTGACTTCTTAAATATAACGTTAGTCATCCTTACATTCATTAATTCAGAAGTTTTCATATTAGAGTACGGTTCCCAATAAGTCTGTTTTCAAGAGAACATGTTCTCTTTTTTAATAAAGTTCTTTTGTCTACTCTCTCTTTTTTCAAGTATGCTTGAAATGTTCTCTTTTCTATTTTAGCCAAATTTTAAATATTTTATTATACAAAAACTCGGTGCATAAAATAAAGCCGAAATTTGGGGGATCATCAATAATTTCATTCTTGTTTTACTAACCCTAATATCAGTACATATATCACGATTTATTTTTTATTGTTACATGATTCATTGTCTAGTTGGCTTCCAGCCGCCGCTCCGGTAATGTTTATGGTTTTTGTGACTCTGTTCTCACCTACTTCCTCTGTAAATTGCAATAATAAACGTTAATCTGACGTGTAAATAAAAAAGTAAGTAAGTTTTAAGTCATAATAATAGCAATATTATTATAAATTCGAGTTAATTGTTTTGATATTTTTTTTTTTTTTTAATTTTTGCTCTGAAATAAGTAAACGGAAGTGTTTGAACTAAGTATGGACTACGAACTAACTTTAAATATTTTAATCCATTACCAAATTCAAAATCGGAAGCAATATGCACGAATTGTTATACATCAATTTCATGTGTATATGTGACTAGCTAAACCCGGCCATGCTTAGCTGTGGCTCAGTCTGATTTTAATTATTAGGGAAGTAAATAGAAATATGATAGTTAACATATATTCAGCAAGAAAACACATCATTTAATTTAATACCCTACTTTGCGTTGCAGTGAACTGAAAGGAAAGTGAGAAAAAATGTTTTTAACTGAAAGAATGTTTTTAAGAGCTGAATGCGCTGTCCTACCTCCTTCCATCAACTTAGCAGCATTACCTGAAGAAGCAAGTGCTAACGCAATATGGCCATTTGAACGGATTTTAGCCAGGATTAAGGAAATTAAGAACGTTTTTCCAGTTCCACCTGGAGCGAACGAATAGTAAATCCACCGGATTGGTTGGTCACAGCTTGTATGATGGTATCAAATGCTATCTTTTGTTCTTGAAGGAGTTTCAGTGTATTTTCTTGGACGAATAGCTGTAAGTAAGTCATTTCTGGTGTATGATTGCTCTCTGAGTAGTTCTTTCTCGAATGTTGCATTGATCGACCAATAGTGCCATCAAATTCTGGTTTCCCGTTTCCGTGGGAACTTCGGAATAAAAAGTATATATAAACACTCTTATTTAGAAATGCAACGTTGTATAAAAATTTCAAGTCAATCCATCGACTACTTTTCGAGTTTTGCGGCCACAAATATACGAATGCTGAATTTTTATATATAGAGATTTTTTTTACTAAAACATATTCACCTCTGGATTACAAAGTATCAGCTGTTCAAGGAACTTTAGCTTTTCACATATTATTAAAACACTATTTTATACTTCTACGAACAAACTTTTAACACAAATTTTTGATGATTCGGAAGTAGCTAAGCCGAATTTCATATGAAAAGACAAAAAACTAAATATACCTATCGCAGATAATGTTATCGCTCTATATTTATTATAATGCAAATATACTGTCAATCATATAATGGACGTGTCGAATGGGTATCGCTCGATTCGTCCGATGTTTACTTTAATAGGGTAAAGTAAACTGATTGTAAACTAGTGTAAAGTATAGGTTTGCCAACTGGGAAAGACATAAGAAGAGGACATTATTCAAAAATATTTAGTTCTTATTACGCTTTGATTATACTGCCATCAGTTAAAACTGATAAAACCGGGCTCAAAGCATTGGCCCAAATACCGTTTTTATCAGTTTTACTGATAGTATAATCAAGGCGCAATCAAAACTAAATATATCCTCTTTTTATGTCTTTCCCAGTTGGCAATTCTATACTAGAGCCCCCTTAAAGTCGTCCGCGATACCCATTCGACACGTCCATTATATGATTGACTGAATATTGTGTTATAGTGATGTGATTTGTAGTTTAGTTGATTGGGTTACCTGAACAACGTTGTGAGTTAAAAAGTACCTATAATTTTAGAGAGATTGAGAAAACTACCTTATTTACTTGATCTAAAAAGAACAACTAACTTGCCTGCTTATCTGTCCCATGTTTCTAAGTTTTTTTGTATAATGTATTTCTGTGGAGATAAGTGAGAATTAGTGGTACTAATGCTTATTGCGTTTTTTTTTTTTTAATTTTTTAATAGTAGAATTACCACATTGTTCAACTGTAATAAAATAATGTAATGTGTGTAATTTTCGTATGTAATGTAGTGGGTAATGTGTATTATTTCGTCAGTATTTTCAAACAATTGGGCATTGGCTATTCAAAACTCCCAATACATAAACAGTCAGTTAAAAGCTAGAAGAACTAATTATTGATTAGAAAATTATTACCAATAACATTATTTGTCAATCAGAATTTGAGAATTGCAAAAAGTATGTTTTTTTAAAGTGACTTCACGTAAGATTGTTTCCATAACAACTTTAAATTACTTTAAACGTTTGCTACTTGGTTGCTTGCTATAGTACTTGTTACCACTTGTTGCGTATCCGTAGATAAATTTATGAATAATAAAGCTCTTTTGTGTGAGTACTTTGCTGTCCGTCCGCTTCACCATCTCTGCCTATCACTATCTTCTCCAGTTTCACTATGATTATAGTTCCAGATTTTTCATAGAAGTTTCCTTTTTTTTTTTAAATTTTTGTTATGATAAATTTATTTAACCTATCCAAGTAAAATAAATTGCGTATTACATCTTGTTTTGACACAAATGGAAACCAATTATCTTGCTAAATTTTGTTTAATTCCATTAGGCGGTACAGATGTTATGTTAATTAAAGATAGATTATGTAAACACAATACAAAGATATCACTATTACCTTAATTAATAATTTAACTAGTCTATCTTAAGTAATGAATTATTTAAAGTGCTCTGCAAAAAAAAAAAACGAAATTTAACTATAATCAAGAGAAATATAGAAGAAAATTGTATTTTTTTCTTTTTTTTTAAATTTTAATTAATATTTAAGATAATTTTAATAAAAAAGAATTTGGTTCGTGATTTTTTTTTTTTTTTAAATACAGTTAGTGTGACGGTATGTCATCAATGTTAAATAGGCTGGGCAGTCGATGAAGAAGATTAGGTAGGACGGAAATACGGCATTGACATCATCTGATAAGAACGGAAGGGCACGTCTCAAATTAGGTCCCCGCCCCCCAACCAAGTGAGACCCAGTTGTGTAATGAGTATACTTGAATATGTTTTATGTATATATGTGTATATAATGTCTGTGTGTGTGTGTGTGTGTGTGTGTGTTTGTTTAATAAATTATTTTACATATTATAATATATTAGTGTTTTAGAGTTTCTAAATTTAACCTTGTTTTTTTTTTATGTTGAAATTAATTGGGTAAAATGATCCTTGGTGGGGGGCAATTTAATTGAAGGTTAGGAAGTGAAAAGCTACGTATAAAATATATAAATTATGCAAACATGTTTGTAAGTCTCAAATTGTTTACCACTATTCTTAACTTTGGAATTACTCATTTCCCTAATGATTTTAATGCAGTTCTTGTTAACATATCCATTGTATAAATCCTACAGCGATAAAAATCTTTCTCTATTTTAATAATTCTACATTTACTTAAGCAGTAGTGCTTAAGTAAACATGTTGCTTAAGCCTAATAAGAAAAATCTGGTGTGAAACAATCCGTCGACTTTCTTTAATTTCTGTAATTTCTATAGTTACAATCATAAACCATAAATTTTCTACAAACTTATAATATTTTTAATTAATATTTAATTGCCTTTAATTGACGAGGGTCATTCAATAAGTAACAAGACAAATCGCCGTAGCTCAGAAACGGTTTGTTCAAACAATATAATAGTTTTAGTGTGTCAAGTTGGCATCATTGTACACACTAAAACTATTGTTAGTTTCTCATCAGCTGTTCGAGAGTATTTGGTAAGCATAACCTCAAATGTATTTAGTTAACAATAGCAGTCCGCTCGAGCATTGCAACTCGACAGTGATTAGATTTTTAGTTTGCAAATGGATAAAACAGTTTAAAACTGGTCGTGTAAGTGTCAATGACTAGCAAAGAAGTGGACGACCGGTGAAATTGCAACTTCCGCCCCCCCCTCGAATCTCGCATTAACGCATTAATTCAGGACAACAGGTGCATTACTGTTGAACTGATAGCTAAAAAAGTGCACGCGAGTGTTGGAACTGTCTATAACATTATTCAGATAAGCTGCAGTACAAGAAAACTTGTTTGAGATGGGTTCCCAGACAAACTTAAGGACGCCCACAAAGAAACCAGGTTTCAAATCGTCAACAGATGAAAGAACGATGTTTAATTCAAAAAGAATTTTCCAGCAGAATTGTAGCATTTGATGAAACATGGATACACCATTTTGAGTCAGAGTCTAAGCGTCAAAGCCTTGATTAGAAGCATACGAGTGGGTTGTCCCACTCGAAAGAAATTCAAGACCCAGCCGTCTGCAGATAAAGTCAAGCTTACAGCTCCGGGATTTGCGGGGGCTTATTTATTGTGACATTCTCGTAGATCAACGAACCATCAACAGCCAGTACTACAGTGATTTGCCCACAAACAAAGTAAGGCCTGCTATTTGAACGAAACGTCATGGACTCTTGACTAAAGACGTGATTTTGTTTCATGACAACGTGCGCTCACACACGGCACAGTTAACTCAGGAACACTTCAAAAAGTGGGATGGAAGATCCTTTCACATCCCCTTACAGCTCCGACTTCGCCCCATCGGAATTCCATTCGTTTGGCCACTTAAAGAGGCTCTACGTGGGAAACATGTTCAAGAAGTTAAAAATCAGGTGCAATAGTACTTTGAAACCCGAAGAACTTTACGCAAAGAGTTTTATGCCAGGGGCATACACAAATTAGAAGAACGATGGGACAAGTGTGTAAACGTAGCTGGGGACTATGTTGAAAAGTAGCCAAAATTTTGTATTGATTAAATTTGTATTGAGCTACAGCGATTTGTCTTGATACTTATTGAATGGCCCTCGTATATCAATGAGAGAAAATGACTTCTGGAAAGCGTAACCTACCCCCCCCCCCAAGAACCGCTCTAAAATCAACTTTCTCGCTAAAAAGTTACAAACAAAAGTAGTCATATCGCTATGTATGAATAGTTAGCTATATCATGTTTAAGAAACCCTATAGTGCGTCTTCATGGAAAAAAAAATTGCAGAAAACGGTTCAGTAAAGTCATTCATCACCTCCAGTAAACAGATTTTCTTCAAACTCAAACATTTGGTGATACATTTAATTCTATTTAATATAATAATATATGATAGAATCATATAATAAACTATAATACACCACTTCAGAAGAAAGTCCATGAATCCTTAAATGAATTTTATGGGGAAAAATATTTAAATAAAAATGATAGGCCTAATAATATTCACGTCTATAGTGTATATTACAAAATTTCAAGAATACGGTTGGAACCATTTTCGAAGAAAAAGAATAAAAAAAACTAAAAATTCATAGTAATGTGGTAGTTCGGGTTGAGGAATTTCGACAGATAACTTCCTGATAGGTCCCAACATACATACTGAGAAGGTAGTCAGTCTGTGATTTTTTTTTTTTTAATTTTTTTAATTTTTTTTTTTTTTTAGAGAGAGAGAGATACACTTTATTTTTAAAAAACTAAGTGGGGCTACTCAACTAGGTTAAGTTTCAGAGAACACAGCGTACCAATCAATCAGCAAGGACAAGTCATATAAAAATAAAGTAAAATAAAAAAAAACAAACACATCTATATATACACATTTTGAGCGAATAAAAAAGAACCAAACATTTAACTCAACTTAAGCCTAATAAAAGCTAATAAAAGATCATTTGTCACTATTAAAAAATATGTTTTTTTTATAATCGCTAGTAAGTCTATAAGAATGAGTTCACTGAGCGACGTCAGTTTGCTCTGGTCGATAGTGTCGAAAAACTGTGCCGTTCTGTTCGGTATGATTCTTCTCGAACAAAACCAGAGTCCTCGGACCTGGAACACTCGTATCACCGAAGTGCTCTCTGCACTTCTCCTGGTAGTAGGTGATACACTTTTCATAGATAACGTCGCTTTTCCATGTCGATTTTCTCCGCCTGATCAGGATCGTTAGACTCATATCTAATTGTTGGATCCAGGATATATGCCAACTTGCTACTCTTCCTGAAGGCCAGGATATCTGCATACCGGGTCGACTTTGCGTCATCGACATCAAGCACCTCCTCGTAGCACACAAAATCCTTTGTACCTTCGAATAGCTCCATGAAGGTGTGCTTGACACGGTGGTGCCGGCGAGTAAAAAGGAGCATGTTGTGTGTGGACAATTACCAAGCACGTGGGCTGGTGTTTCATTCTCCCTGCCACATCGGCGGCAGAGGGGTCCAACATCTCCTGACGTCTGTGCAGCTACCGCCGGTACTCCACGAAGAGGAGCATAATTGTTACTTAATTTAAGGGAGTTAGTCCACTCGTAGTCCGAGAGCAGCTGCTTATTGCAGACGAATTGATTGCCTTTAGGGTTATCCCTAAAGTGGCATACCCCCACATCTTGCCACTTACACGCAGCCCACGATTCGAAAGAGCTCTCTCTCAGACTTGGCGAATTCTCTTGATGGACACTAGTTCCTGAGGACTTATTACATCTAACTCAAGCCTAGCCGCGCGTAGACTTGATTCACCCTCATAGTCAAATATACGTTGAAAATGAGGATCCTGCACTCTTGACAATTTCTGGGCTATTAACCAGAGTAGGCAAGTCCGCGATAACGTCCGAGGGGCGTATAGCATACCGCTATTAGTGTCAGCGGGCAAACTAAGCCATGGCCTTCACGTACCGCCTTATGGTGACGTCTATACCGTCCAAGAGTGCAGGGCAAAGCTTAGTGAGAGGTGATGATTGAAGAGGATAAGTCAGTGCAAGGAACAGGTACTGATTGAAGATATTGTATCTATTTATCACAACGTGACAGCCAACACAATTCAAAATTGCGTAGAGCAATGGAATAAAGTTTAAAGCCTTTATAATAACAAGATCAATTTAACGAGTGGCGCGGGGCTGCTGTTATTTACATAACAGACCCAAATACATGTATTTCCGGTGAAACTCGAAATCCCAAAATTTGATACTCTCACAGTACTTCATATCAGCAAAGTAGTTAGAGAAAATAGAAATGAGGTTAAGATTTATTCTTAAAAACAATTTAATTACAGCATTAAACTTTACTAAACAATTGACTCGAACTATCTAGCGTTTTAATAGAAATATATTATTTTAACTGCATTACAATCATAACCATTTACAATAACTTAATATAATAAACTGTGATTGTTATGTATCGGAAAGAATAAAAATAAATAAAAAAAATAAGAAAACACAGTTACACGATTATTCCATTCGAATACGACCACAATGTAACTTCACTTAAGCGTTAACTTATCGTTCTTCACATTAGTACACAGATACGATATACCATTTATATATAGAAATGTTTTTTGTGTTATATAACCGTTATTAAATGTATCAGTTTAATATAAAGTTATTTTATAAAACTGATGATAAAATAATATATTTATTATTCAAACCTCTCTCTTCTAATGTTTATTACTGATTAGCTTTATAATTAATATAATCCCTTAAAACTCATAAAAAAAATCATCGCTTTCATTTCATACACAGTCTATACGGCAGACATTCCTCTCAATCGTAACGCAAGTATTTATTCCTTCGCCGATAATACGGCAATCCTCTCCCAAAATATGGATCCTGTAATTGCCACCCGGCCCCTTCAATCTCAACTTCAAATCCTCGAACCCTGGTTCCGCAAATGGAGAATAAAGATCAACGAGGGTAAATCCAGATACATACCATTCACTCGGGATCGCAAAATACTCCCTCTAATATACCTGAACCGTATTCCTATTCCTTCGGCAGACTAAGTACGATATCTTGGCCTGTACCTTGATAAAAAACGCCTCACCTGAAACCCACATCCTCGACTTAAGCGACAACAACTTAACTTCCGGTACCGAATGATCAAAAGACTACTAGACAGACGGTCGAAACTAACTCCGAACAAAAAACCCCTACACAGCCCTGCTCGCTCCCATACGGACTCGAACTGTACGGATCAGCTAAGCGTTCCAATCTTCACCGTATCCAATCCCTCCAATCAAAACTCCTCCGCACAATAAACGGTGCTCCTTTTTACGTCAGCCACCACACTATCCACAGTGACCTAAAACTCCCATTTGTCCTAGATCTCGCCAAGTCTCGATATATTAAATTCCATTCCAAACTTTCCCATTACTCCAAGCCCATTGATCCGCAACTTGTTACAGATAACACTTCCTGCTTATCCTTCCCGAAAACTGAAATGCTGATGGCCTCGCCATCGCCTGATCGCTTGATAAAAAAGTGCATCCTTCGAATTCACTTCATCGGTGTCTACACTAACCGCGTTTTGATGGTCATTGTTGGATGGCCCCCTCATTCAATTCTATCACGTCATGTTATTAGTATTTTTTTTTTTATTACTTGTTATGTTAACTTTTGTCATCTCATCTGCTTGTTATGTGTAAATCGCAGTTGCAAATGAAATAAAGTAAAAAAAATAATCCTTCACTTCAGTGAAACTGACGAATCGTGCATCTATTGTCTTATATTCGTGCATTCATTCCAAAATGGAGAAAGTTTTGCTAATGTGTCAAATTTTCTATATGGAGTCAAGTTTTTAACTAGACGTATAGTCCCATATGTCAGAATGGTGATGATGGAGTTAGGGAAACGGTGTATCACTATTTATGTCAGTGTCCCTCCCCGTTTTGCTGCACTAGGTTTCGGATTTTTGGGAGAGTCACACTCTCATGGGAAAGCCTGGGAAGGGTTGGAGCTAAAGGATATTTTAGGATATTGTAGACAGACCGGTAAACTACTACTGGGGGAGATCAATTAGAGGGAATAAAAGCCATATGGACTTAGGTCCCAGACCGATAGTCACCCAAGAATTAACAATAATAAGCTTTTAGAAAATCGTATGATGTATGGAGTGAAACTGCTTGATGTAAGATGAAGATGAAAAATCGTAAAAAGTTCAAACTAGACATTTCATTCTGGTTGTTATCCATCAGAATCAGTTATCTTTATCAACAGGAAGTTATCTTAAAAATTACTCAACCATAAGTACCACTTTGTTGAATGGATTTTTTCGGATATTTGCGATTTCCTCTCTAAAAAAAAAAAGGCTCGAACAATTTTATTTAAATTTTGAATTTACGCTAAATAATAAATGTAGGTTTATGACTTTTATATGAAACATTTTTCTACAGAAAAATGCATTTAAGGAAGATTTAAGGGATGAGATGGGATGGTTTCCTTTAAAGGGCCATTTCATTTAATTTTTATGATATTGTCATTCGTATAATATAAATAAGAAATAATTGGTTGCAAAAAATTCTAAATTTGAAAAAAATTCTGTTTTCAGGAAGTGCGTCTTTACTGAATAGTTTTTATGTTGTTTTTTTCAGTTTTCTGTGTATTTTTTTCTATAAAGGCAGCAATTGTGGTCATCCCACAACCCTGTAATATATCCCTGCAATAATATATCCCTGAAAACCTTTAAAAATATCTTCGCTTTCACTTTAGTGAAATTGATGAATCGTGCTTCTATTGTTTTACAATTATCACTATTTTTTTTCTCTGTACATAAAATCACGAATATTTATTGGGTAAACACTCAACTAATTGAATCCATAGCATTAAATATGTGGTCACATGTTAGAGAATTTCTTGTCACATATGATATTCTACTCTGAACAAGGAAAAAGCTTCCAATTTCCTATTGGAAATTCTGCGTAATTTGATCGATAATTAGTCGAGGAAACTTAGAGCGTGCATTAAGGCTAGCCTTAAAATAAAAATAATAATTTATGGCAAGGACTATTCCATAATTCTTTGTTAGATAAACATTTTGTGTGACAACTGTTCTCTAAGTAATCTAGTAATGATAATAATGATTCTCGATTGTTCGATTATAATAATTGCAGGAAATCACGAGGAGCCGGTCAATAAAAAAACACCTTTTTTTTTTTAAATTATCCGACGTTTCGATAAATTTATCATTTGATAAATTTATTCTTCTTCAAGGGTAAAAATAAAAAACGGTTAAAGGGGATTACACATGATTTTCGTAGTAATAACAACTAAACAAAAAAAAAGTAAACAAAACTTGAAAGAATGAGTTATTTATGTACAGAACTACAACATCCCCTCCCCTCCCACAAATAGATAATTTAAAAAAGTGTATTTTTATTGACCGCTCCTAATGATCTCCTGCAATTAGTTATCTACTAAGTTCTTTATTAATTAATTAACAATATTAATTGTTTAATTAAAGTAATATCTTTTTTTATAAAAAAAAAAAACAGCGATATAATTTGGAAGTAAAACGCTTGTAGCCGCTTCGTCCAACGTCCAAAAAATTAAGCATTTCGGTCGGTGCTTGGCAATTTTTTTTCCCCCTTTTTTCTTTGTCATAAGATAAAATTTCAATAAATTTTTGGATCAAAATTTGAAATTAATAATTGACCAACTTTCAGTAATTATCTTAATTTTAGTGGCTATATGTAGTTTTAATTATAGAATCAGTTCTTAATTCTAGATTTATCTGATTTTTCTGTTTATCAAAATGTAAGTACCCTAGGAATAGGAGAGAATTATCTGAATTGAAATTATAGAGATTACAGCGACAAACCAAGTCGATGTGGCTGCTCAGTTTCATTGAGTTGCTATAAAAAACACAAGATTACTAATCTATCTTCATGAGACAATCTCAAGTCCAAAAGACACAAACGTTACAAAACTAAAGTAAATAGCGCAAAGAATAAGCGAAATAAGAATGAAACATACATAAATAAAACTCAATACGCAGGGCCTTAAATAATACCATTTATCAATGACCGTAGATGTGATTATGGAGGATTCCCAAGGAATCCAAGATAATTTGCTCCGCCAGCCGGGTCAAATTCCCTTTGTTAAAAAAAAATTATTTGAATTTGAATTTGACAATAATATTATTATTATTTATAATGCGATTGAAGCCTGCGACTTTTTTTGCTACATTTTCTGTTCGAATGTTCTATTTAGAGTTAATCTATCAATATTGATAATGATGTTGAAAAATCATTATATTATGATCGCTACCAACCATATTAATAACCATTAATTCTATCAAAAATATTGAATGTAGTTGTAGATTTTGCTTTTATAAATCAACCAGTAAGATGCAGAAGTTTCTGTACTGAACGAATGGTCGTATTAAAATATCCTATTTTCTAAACTTGTTGTAGTAACCTTCCTTGCTCGCAAGGGGTATCGGTTGCATGCAGTTACTTGGGGGTTACCACACAGCTCAGTACTCCATGCACTTCGTCAGAACAGTACACAATTCACTTAAACTACATACAGACAAGGACAAACAGTGTAAACAAACTAGGGTGTCCGTCCGTTCCTAGTTAATTGGCGTAAGCCAAGGGAGAAGGATGGGATTAGCTCAGTTATAGCGCGCTGGACTTGCGACGCGGAGGTCCTGCATTCGAATCCAGCATGCTGTCCATTGATTTTTTCTTCCTAGGAGCCTCTACAACTCACTGTCCGGTGATGAGCAGTGCGTCTGTAGCAAAGAACAATGCTTGGAGGCAGGCAGTGCACTCAGAAGGCTACGGAGGGCACAATAGATCATTCAGGTTGCAGTGCGATAATGCCCCACAACAATCTACAAGTATCTACCCTTCGGTAGTTTTTTGATTTTTAGAGAAATGAAAATAATTATTATTCTTACTGCAGCTGCTGATTGGTCATTAATTAGGTGCAATAGGACGGCAAAAAGTTCAGTTTTTAAATTCTGTTTATTATAGAAGAAACATATTTTGTTTATGCTTTATAATTTTTTATTTTGTATTATTAGTATAATCTTTAATTCTAAGAGTTGATTTCAGTAACACTTTAATTTTTGTTTATTTTTTATTATCTCATTTTTGTAACTAGGCTAACTCTTTGTTTAAAGTACAGTTGGTACTATGAAACAAATAAATAAATAAAATGTAATTTTAATTAAGGGGTAGTTAGTAAGGTTTATTTTAGGTAGACGCCCTAAAATAATGTGGGGGATATGTGTGTATGTAGGGTCTATTTGACATAGCAACCGGCCGCAGTACCCCTAAAACCAACCAACAGAGGACCACATAAGTAGAAAGCTAGTAGAACACCCGGAGTAACTGTTCACTAGGTACTACATCTAGTGCAAACTATTGCGCAGGCAAACATAACATTATCGTAGATTATCTTTAGTACCTCCTAAACCATCATCATCTACATTTCATTTAAATGACCTTGTTTGTATATTCCGCATTCTGTAGTCTATTTTATATTTTTTTTTTTTTGTGTGTGCTGCAGAAAATCGTGAATGAATCATGAATATTTACTAGGTAAACACTCATCTAATTGGAATATTTTATGAAGCCGATTGAATAGCATAAGAGTGAAGTTATTTTTTGTTCTTGTTTAAATATCATTCAGCATGTCATGTTTATGGATTTATATACAGAATTAAAAATATTGTGCATATTAATGAACGTTTCATTGTTATCAATGGCCAGTAACATGCATATATGCATGATGCAGATAAAAGAAATTTCATTCTATAGGAACCTTTTTGTCCATATAATCTTTTTTTTAATTCAATAAATAATAATCCTCTCACAATATGATTGGAAAATGATGTAAATGGGAATAATATTGATTTATTTATTTAGGTATTCATTTTTGAGATGTTCTTTCACACCGGGGTTGCGATGGATCGAATCGAGTTGACAATACTAGTGTAAAACTCTGGTGTGAAACACTCACAGGTGTGAAACACTCACACAACATTCTCTTACTGCAGTTTTCAACATTGAAACTGACAAATTTTATAGTTAGTGTACCACATTTAATGAAATTCGTCGGTGTTTTTATGGAGAAAACTGAAGAAAAAAAAACTGTTCAGTAAAAATGCACTTCCGGTTTACTAATTTTCTTGAATTTGGAATTTTCCTAATCAATTTATTTATCATTAATTTTATTTAGATGTGTAGAATTGTATAATTAACTCTTTTAATAATTGTGTTAAGTAGTATATTCCTCGAAAACTGAAAAACTGTTCAGCAAAAGCGCACTTCCGGTTTACTTATTTTTTTTTTTTAAATTCGGAATTTTGGCCATCTATTTATTTCTAATTAATTTTGTTTGGATGGTAGAATTGTATAATCAACTATGATTGCACTTTAGAGAAAAATATAACCCCACCCTTCCCCCAAACGCCCCCTTAAATGGCATTATCAGGAGAAAAACTTTAAATAAAGTTGTAGCTCTTTATATGTATAGTACATATTGCTACTTTAAAGAAAATCGTTGGAGCCGTTTTCAAAAAAAAAACAGAAAACTGAAAAATACATTTCAGTAAAAACGCACTTCCGGTCATACGATTTTGTTCAAACTCGGAATTTCAACCGTATATTTAATACTGACTAATATTATTTACATAACAGAATTGTAAAATAAACTGAAATAGCACATCAGAAGAAAACCTCACCCCACCCCTCCCCCAAAACTGGCCTTAAATGAATTTTTCCGAAAATATTCAAAGTAAAAGTAGTAGCCTTTTGTATGGTAGTGGAATACCATGTTTCAAGAAAATGCGTCTTAAGCATTTTTGAGAAAATCGCAAAAAACGTAAAAAAAAAAACACGACTAGTAAAGTGGTACTTCAGTGAGAATGTGACAGAAACGCACTGTCAGATTTTTTCCCCATGGTGATAACCTAAAGTAATATCATGTTTTCAACTTGCTACCGTTTTCCCACTTTTCGATTTTGAGCTATGGCTTGACATACACACATACACACACAAAAACACCCCAAACATTTACACACGCAACCATTGATTTAAAAAACCACTTTTTTGACGCAGTGGGACCTCAAACGGATATGTCCGGTGTAAACTCGATAGTCGAAAAATTTGACACGATTACACTACTTCCTCTTACTAGGAGTAAGAGAAAGTAAAAATCTATAAAAAAAAAAAAACAGGAAGTACTAATTAATGTCAACAAAATATGATGTGAATCATTCACGCGACTTTCTCTGGTTACAACTGACATAATTATAATTGACAATTTTCTTAAAACTTGGAATTAATACTAAAGATTTATGTGGTCAGATATTATTTCTTAGAAGAAAGAATCAAAATGATAATAAAACTAAGATACTTTACAGGGAAGCTTGACCTCGCAACTCCGCCACAACCTCTTTAAATCCATTTTCTTGGAAATAGTCGCTGAAAACTTGTTTTTCGTACTCAGGGGACCTCAAAACATGTATTTCCGGTGAAAACTCAGTTTCGAAAATTTAACACGAGCGTAATATCTCCTCTTGACCTAAGGGTAAGAGAAAGTAAAATTCATAAATTGGAAAAAAAATACAGTTAGAACATTAATTCATTATTCATGGAATTTTTCCACTTATATTTCATTCATATGAATTATGAGACGTTAATAACTTTCAATAAAGTAAATAAAATATAATATTTTCTTTAATGAAAGCCATAAATTTACCAGATTTAATTAAACTGGGAGTCGTATTTTATTACAAGAAAAATATATATATATACAGGAAGTGTAGGATGCAATAAGAAACGAACGTACTTTTGCCTTATCTGTTCTATAAATAGAAATAAGTTTTATGTCTAAACATGAATGTGTCGTTTATTTGCCGCATACATTTTTTAATAATGACAATAGAGGAATTTATGATCCGTGATGCTAATTTCATTTACTATTTCATACAATAATTCTAGAAAGTTGGTGCACTATTTGACCTGAAATTTTTTTATGCCATGAACAAAAATGAATCCTCATAGGTCCAGAGCTTCATAATCCTTTATTACTTTCTCTTACTCCTAGTAAGAGGAAGTATTGTAATCGTGTCAAATTTTCGATATCGAGTTTTCACCGGAAATATCCGTTTTGACGTCCCCTGTTTTTTTCTTTATTTCCTTGTAAGTTATACTTCAGAAATAGCTGTGAATATAGGAACATTCAGTTTTTCAGATTAGACTGTGACATTTTACTGTATTTGCGAATTGATTTTGAAGTATTTCCTAAAAATTTATTTCAAGTAACTTCCGAAATCGAATAATTGTGAGGTTTTTGGAAACTGTCCTGGGATTTCTTCTTTGAAATTTCTCTTTTAATTTTAGTATTCTAGAATATAGATTTGAATTCTTTACAATTTGTAGGCTTTTAGCGATTCCTAGGACAGTAATACTTTCAATACAACGCGGGCAGTGAGCTGTAGAAGTTCCTAAGAAGAGAAAATCAAAACGCGATAGCACAAAATAATTATTCAAAATTGAAATTTTTATAGATATGACAGTTGACTTTTGTTGATGGATGACATTATCAAAGATTTCCTGAAAAATGAATGGAGAAATCAGCAATTAACCAGAGAATATCTTTTTACCAGTTTCATGAAAAGCATTTAATTCGCAAATATCAAATACCAATAAAGAATATGCTTATATTTCATGGTCATCGCTCACCAATATAGTGTATTCCATTATCACTGCAATTATCACAATTCTAATTGACAGATTAGTTTAAAATTTCCATTTTTATTAAAAGATTAAAGTGAGAAATGTCAAAAGTACATTATAAACATTAATAAGGTAGCCCTCAACAGTAGTTATAAACATAGAGGGGTGGGGGACAATTTATTTGTAATGGATTGCCAGCGGCGGCGTGTCTTGCCTGCAACCAAAAACTATATGGCAAATCCATCTGACTCCGTCCGCAGCCACGTCATTCAAATTCAACATGAGGCATAATGCAACTCTTTACAGCAAGCTGTTCATATTCTCCACCAAGAGGTGGTCAAGATCCTCCTACCTCAAGCCCTAGGAGATTGGAAGGAGAAATAGGGGAAGTTTTCCCCCCAGTATAAAAATAGCAACTTAACGGAATTGCTTGATTGATTGCTTGTGAAATTTGAATTAGCGCTTCGAACAATTAATAATAAAACGTGACATTTCGTGCGTAACGTCGCAGGTTCTTTAGAAACTCTCTAATAAACACTTTTTTTTGAACAAATTAATTAATTGAAAGTAATAACTAATAAGTTTATAAATGAGAATATTGAAATCGAACATTTAGAAGAAACACTTTAGAGCCTTCTGAAAACCTACTTTGTAAAAAAAAAAAAAAAAAAAAAAAAAGCACTTGCCGGTTCACCAAAATTTTTTTCACACTAACAATTCTATCAATACTCTTAATGGAATTATATATAGATATATCTATTTGTAATTACGAACAAAATAAAATCATTGGTAACCGTTTCTAAGGAATATGGCGGACCACTATTAAATTTTTTTTTTTTTTTTTTCTCCTTTATTAAATTTATTTACAACCTGTACATATATACATCATGTAAATGTGAATTTCGTGTCACAGACTGTGATGCACTGAATCCCCTAGGACTCAACGCCACAATCAGAGAGGCATGTTGAGAGGAGCCAACCAATGCTGGAACTCTCACAGAATGAAAAGGAAGCTAGGTGTTTAGGAGGTCGCGTGGCCAACGTCGTTTCAAGCGACGTGGAGGATTGTCGGGATGGGTGGAAGATGATAGGGTTTGTGCGGTGGGATTGGGATGAATCTGAAGATTAGTGTGGAAATTAAGGAAGCGTGTACGGATTAGCTTGTTAACGACAGGGATATTGAGGTCTTTGTGGAGAGTTGAATTAGAGACATAATAGGGAGCGTTTACAATATGGCGAAGGACTTTAGATTGAAAGGATTGGATTCTCTGGATGTTGGATTGTTTCGTGGAGCCCCACAGTTCAGCTCCGTAGGTCCAGACAGGTCTCAGCAATGTTTTGTATAAAGTCAGTTTGTTTTGTACCTTTATGGTTGATCTCCGTCCAAGCAGTCTTCGTAGTTGTCCATAACGTCTATTTAATTCTTGTCTTTTCAGTCTCGTATGAGGGTGCCATGTAAGTCGACTGTCTAAATACAGTCCTAGGTAGCGTACTTGCGTGGAAGTCGGTATTTCTTTGTTGTTGATACGTACGGGAGGGCAGGTTTGTCTACGTAAAGTGAAAGTAATCTGTTGGCATTTGTCTTCATTAAGTCTTATTTTCCATTTTTTGCACCAAGAAGAGATGAGGTCAAGGTGTTCTTGGATATGTGAGGAAGTTTGAGCAGGATTAGGATTTGTAGATAATATTGCAGTATCATCTGCATAGGTTGTGATCAGGGTTTCTGGATGTGTGGGAATATCAGCAGTGAATACCGTGTACAAAACAGGGCCAAGGATGCTTCCTTGCGGAACGCCGGCGTGAATGGGTTTGATGTCGGAGAACTCAATGCCGCACCTAACTCTAAAGTAGCGATCCGTCAGATAGGACTGAAGGATTTGGTAATATGGAAAATCATTTTTTAACATCCCCTTAAGAAAATATCTCAAGAGATGAGTTTCCATTAAAAAAAAAAAAATGTTTAACTTCATCGCAATCCATCCTGTTCCAGGATAAAGAGAGATTACACATAAAAGGAAAGTTATTATTAAATTACACTATCACTTTATACAAGAAAATAGTTTATAAAATTATATGAATTAAATTAACATTTATATATAAAAAAAAAAACAGGTAAAAATAGAAAATATGATTATAGTATATACTGCAGTCTAGTAAAAGTTGCTAGCCACAATACTCTCATACAATACAATGTAGTAGTAATAAATTTTATATATTACTTTTGCTACGAAATAAACGGCGGTAAGATAGTAAGGAAGTGAAAAGTTGATATTTATTGTTTGGAAAGATTCTCTGGTGAAAGAATTTTTACCACTTTTATTTCTGCAATAGTTTAATATCACTTTTTTTTTTTTTACAATTACATAAAATACTTTTAATTGAAAAATGAGTTTAGATCACTTTTGTTTTCTCTCTAGTTTACTTTCTAATATTCAAAATTGAATGTTAAACAATTACTTTCTCTTACTGCTGTAGGAGGAAATATTGCAACCGGGGCACATTTTCGAAATTGGGCTTTTTACCAGAAATTCATATTTTGAGTATGAAAACAAATTTTTAGCGAATAGCCTGTATGTGTGCATGTGTAAGTGTATATATACAGGGTGCTCCAAGGTATATAGATAACGACTTTTTCTCGGAAACTATAATAGCTAGAAAAAAACTAAAAAATACTTAATTTTTTGATTGAATAAGAAGAAAAGTACTATTTTATTATAAATTTACTCCTCATTAACTCAAGATCTTGCTCGAACTGGCCCCAGCATTAGAGATGCATACACATGCTTTTTCCTGCCAGTACCTTACTACCAAAGAAATACATCTCTATGGTGGAGGCCAGTTCGAAGAAAGATCTGTAATTAAGGAGTAAAATTAGAATAAATAGTACTTTTCTTCTTATTCAATCAAAAAACCGTTATTATTATCATTTTGAAATTTCTTATAGAATCATGTTTCATTCATAACTTGTAATATCGCTCAAAGAAAAACAAAAACAATTCAAGTAAATTTTCAGACAAAAAAAAAGAGGAATCTATTTCTTAAATAAAAAAACCACACCTCCCCATTTGAAAAAATGAAGTTGGTGCCTGTATCTCGCTTCTTGAAGCACCAAAACAAATTTACAAATTAAATTTGGATTTCTAACAAAAAACTACGGGCACACGTATTTTTTAGTTTTTTTCTAGCTATCTTAGTTTCCGATAAAAAGTCGTTATCCATATACCTTGGGACACCCTGTATACTCTCAAAAAGGAAAATTGCAAAAGCTCGAGCTCGATAATCTATTTAGGTACCACCACCACCGAATCAGAATTTACTGGATTTTTTTTTTTTTTCCAATGGTTTACTTTAAACATAGGATAGTATCTATAAATATATAATTATAATATTCTTTATTTTAGTCCAATACATATTTACATATTTACATAATAAATTAGAGTGCCAGAAAAGGATCTATAACTCTAATTGAGATTCAAAATAAAAGAGTAAGCAGGGCTATTCCAATATTAGGAAAAGGACGAACAAAAAACCCAAAATACAAAATAAGATTAAAAGAGAATTTTAGATAAGAACTTAGCTACTTAAGATATACTTAATTCTTTTTATGTTTGCAATGAATATTTACATTATACACACCTATTATTTTTAATTAAATCATTTACAAATATTAGATTCCTATCATTTTTATTTGAAACTTTTTCCAAACACAAAAATTTGATTTTAGAGAGAATCTTTTAGATTAGATTCAAGTATTATTTGGGGGGGGGATTATTCTTTTGATTACAATTTAATCACTTCAAGCTATTGCTTAGGTTGAGACCAAAGCCCACACCTACCTATTCCCCACCCTCACCATATTTAGATAAATGAATTTTCTCGTAAAAGTTGTAAGTCTCTTTATGCATAGTTATTATATACCAAGTTTAATGAAATCCCGCCTTGTTTTTGAGAAAAATGTAGGAAACTGTAAAAACGATTCGTGTAAAATCGCACTTCTGGTCAATCGATTTAAAATATTTAATTCTCATTAATGTGATGGATGCCAGAGATATAAAAATATATTTAATTTGAAATAATAAAAAATATCAAGGAAAATGTAACATTCCCTTGCAAAAAGGACTATTCAGGTAGAAGACCACCACTATCTTTTAGAGTTCATGAACCTTGTTAGCATTGTCTATCCCTTCTTCTCACAGGGGAAGATTTGAACGAATAATTAGAAGACATTCCTTCAAGAACAGTCTGAAACAGACATCGCCAAAGCAGAACACTTCAGGAATCAGTGGCAGATATAAGTTATAACATAAGAGTTTATTCCAACTAATTTCAGTATACTTATAAGCACATTATTGTGATATTGCAAAGATTAAATTCTTTTACAGAATAATATCTTTATTTCAAACAGTGGTGCTCTCTTGATTATTACTAATACTTCTCTCTTAAACATATATACTTACAAGCCCTTTTCAGAACCGCTCGTGCTACACACTACTACCACTACACTACAAAACATCACACCAATAACATTACATTGGTGCCAGCTGTTTGGGATATTTTCAACCAGAATCCACAAATTAACAAGATACTGTAGTCTACTTACACACAGACTACCTTACAGAGGTTACACACACGCCTCTCGCCATACCAGAGGATAACCTTCAAGCCTCTACAACTCTAGATTACCTCCCAAATTTTTCGTGCTGAAAAATTTCTCCAGGAGTGGGATGCAAGAAATATAAAAATATATTTAATTTGAAATAATCAAAAATATCAAGAAAAATGTAACATTCCCTTGCAAAAGGACTATTCAGGTAGAAGACCACAAAAGGAGTTATCAACTAATTTCAGTAAATTACTAAGATATGCTGTGTTATTGCATAGCATTTAAAATCTTTAAAGAATTATTTAATTTATCTACCAGTGTTTGTTTAATATTCTTATTACTTCTCTCTCTTACACCTCAAACACAAATCCCCTTTACCAAAATGCTCACGCCACAACGCTACCACTACACATACAACACCATACACAAAATTACATTACATTAACATTAGATGATGATTATGATATAGATGATGTAATCGTATAATGAATTAAAATAATACTTTAGAAGAAAACATAATCTCCACAAAAACCATCCTTAACTGAACGAATCCCAGAGAAATGTTTCTAATAAAAACTTAAGCTTATATAAAATCAAAATTTTTAAGAAAATCGTTGGAGCTGTTTTTGTGATTGAGTTGGACCATACACAAATCGATTTCCGAAAAACCTCTTTTAAATAGTTTGTTCATTTTTTTTTTTTGGTGATATTCTCGAAAACAGCTTCAAATGTCCTTTCTTTAAACTTCTTAACACACATAAATGCCTATCACTTTTAGTTGAAACTCTTTTCCTGGAAAATTATTTTTTTGTGTGGTTCTGGGGGGAGCAGTGACGTTAAGTTTTCCTCCAAAGCACAATTCCATTGCTCCCCTATCTATATAATATTAAGATAAGATATACTAGAAGCAATACTGTAATTCCAAATCTGTTGAAAATCGGCAGTGTTGAATTGTTCTGGAGTTTTTTTATAATTTTTTTTTTTTTTTTAAAGCGACATGATTTTGTCTAAAAATAGATTGTTAATTAATTGCTCAGATAAAAAAATCTTATCAATTTTATGGCTAATATTCTTAACGAAAAAGAAATTAACTTTTCTACAATTAGTTTCTATCATGATGTAATTTTGTCAAAGGGTTGATATTGAGTAATATATGATCAAAATTCTATTGAAACTTCTGATGAACCTCTTTTTCTAAGCATAATATTTTGTATTATAGCTTATTTTGGGCGGTTAGCCATGATTTGGGACTTATAACTATTTTTTTAACAAACAAATATACTGAAATGTAATAAAAGAAATACTAGAAGTAGCAAATAGTTTGCCACTTTATGTAAGAGTTTTATTTTGGACTGTAGGTCGAGCGTTGGTCTAAATATAAGTGCGGTTTATTTACACTTCGGCAACGCCCTACCCAGGACAGCCACATAATCTTCTTTTGCTTACTCAGTATATATGTACTATAAACCTTTCCACTCTTCTAGTTATATTTTATATATATATATAATATCTTATGAAAAAGGGAACCGTATGTCAAACGAAGTGGCTGTCATGTTAAGAAGTATTTTTATTCATTTCACAAAATGAATACGCCTACACCATGGGTGGTGTTTACTGCTTTGAGGAAGTTTGATGCATATGTGATTCTTCTTTTGATTGAATGAAACATTAGTTGTTTATATATCATATATATATAGAATGTAGCTTTTATCTGTTTAATGTCCACTAAGTAATGTTTAAACTACGAATTTTGAAAACTAATTATTGCCTT
>JAAEAF010008775.1:0-69450 GCA_011037195.1 Triatoma infestans | reverse complement strand
AAAATACTGGGCTGTTCCTCTCGTTACATTATAAGGATCGCAGTGTGACATATTTTTTCCATATAAAGGCAGTAGAACAAGATAGCAGAAATATTTATTTAGTCATACTTTGAACTAAATTCTACGTTTGGCAAGAAAAATCAACAGTTTCGTAACAACATAAAAGAACTACTACCGAAACAATTATTAAAGATGTGCCTAGTATTACAACTACAACAACAACAACAACACTAGACATCCTATATATACAATGTTACCAATTGTTATTTACTTGTTAACAAAATGGGAAATGTATAAATACGCATGTCCGGTTTTGTGTAAATATTGACTTAAGTTTGTTTATTGAACAACAGGAAAGAAGGTTGTAAGTTGTAGGTTGTTAAGCGCTTCCTTCCTTTAAAATGAATTGTATGAAACTGACAAAAATTGTGTTAGTGTATGTATGTCTGGCGCAAATTTGGGTTACCTAACTAGTAGACAATATATGGTATACCCGCCCATTTTGCTCTATTGTTATCTTTTATTCAATTCCAAAAGCTACCTGTCCGATTCTTTCCCACACCTATATTTCTATTATGTTCAATGTATGTGTACGATGTTCGCGACCATCTTTCGTCACCCTTGTCATATGACATTTATATAATTTTTCTTATCCAAAATTATATTGAATTCTTTGGCTTCTTTTGAGGGCAAAGAAAAATATCTAAAGATTCTATTAAAAAAAAAATCTAACTAATCTAGACCATGACTAAACATTATATGCTTTTCAGGAAGAAAATTTAGTACTGATTGTGGAATATTATACTCACTGTTGTGAAACAGTTTAATTTTAAAACTAAATGATAGGTCCCAAAAATTCTCAAAAATAATTCAAATAAAGATAATCGTTCTAGCCTCTTTCGAGAAAATTCGAAAAAGTTCAAAAAACCAATTCTGTAAAGTTGTACGTCCGGTCAACGGGTTTTCTTCAAAATTGAAATTCCAGTAACGCTTTTAATTTATCTTAATATATTTTAAGATAACCATAAATTTAACTATGAATTGTGCTGAAATATTATTTTAGAGGAAACCTTAATTTTTCTGGCCCTTAGAGCTTTCAAAAATCAATAAATTTCCAGAAAAATGGTTCAAAGTGACAGGCATTTACGTATGTAAATAGTATAAGAAGTGTAAAGAAAATCGTTGCAGCCTTTTTCCAAGAAAAATCACAAGAAACTGGAAAAAAAAAAACATTCAATAAAGCCGGATTTCCGGTTGATGGCTCTTCTCCGAAACCGTCGCGTCAGATGTGGTGGCGGTGGTAAGCGGCATACCAAGTTTAAACTTCCGGCGATTTATTTATTTATTTATTTTTTTGAGATATTTGTTTTCAATATTATATAGTCGATAAAATCGTATAAAATATTGTGATGGCACTTTAGAAAAAAGCCTAACGTCACAACTCCCTCAGAACACCCCTTAAATGAATTTTCCCGGTAAAATCTTTACGAAATAAAAATTGTAAAAACTCTTTTTAATGATTAGTCCATATACAAAATAAAGAAAATAAGTTGGATCGATTTTCGAGAAAACCACAAAAAACTATAAAAAAAAAAATATAAATTTTATTTTTTATTTGGTCCACCGTTCTTGAACAAAACTATATTTATTGCGACTCCATGTAAAACCCCTAAACGAAATTTTTAAGTTTTAGCTTTGTGCGATCATCTGATTTTGAGTTATGCTAACCACGCCCATAAAAACACATACACACGCCTGCACGCCCAAGATCAATTTCTAAAATCCAATTTTTCGGAATTAGAAGAACTTGAAATAAGTATTTCCGGTGAAAATTCCATTGAATGACACCTTTGCAATCATTTCCTCTTACCATTATTTAGAGAAAAAAATATAGTTCATTTAATAGTAAAATTAATATTAATAAATAATAATTCATATTTTTAATTATCATTATCATCATTATTAATTATTATTATTATTTAATTTAAGGCGCGGTTCAACATCTACGGTCATTAATGTCCGGAGCCTTCTCACAACACTGTCCATCACCGAACAGTGAGCTGTAGGAAGAAAAAAAACTAAGGGTAGCACTGGACTCGAACCCGGGACCTCCGCGTGGTAATCCAATGCTCTAACCACTTAGCTAATCCCTCACCACATTATTACTATTATAATTAGTATTGTTATAAATTTAGTTTTGCCATTTTGATTTTTATTTTTGTACAAATTCAATAAATTATTTTATTTGTTTATTCTATTTTAAATTGTAAAATCTTTATTTTATTCACAAACTTTTTTCTGTTATTATCTATTTAGCCGATAGATTTAGCCTTTTTAATGTGACTTATTACCAAATAAATAAATAAATAAAAATATAAAATACGTAAACCGAGTATAACTAATCCCATTATCTTGCCTGTAACAAATAAATTATCCCTTCTCAATTCATTTAAATAAAGTAATACTGTCAGAATTTAAATAATGTAATAATTACCTGAATTTTTCACCTGTTCTATTTTATAATACCCATACATCTTTCCTAAATAATTAAAAGATTGTTGGAAAAAAGAAAAAAAACAATGCAGCATTTCAATAAAATGCTTTTCAAACTCAGGTTCGATTGCTTCAAACTCTAATGCTCATAAACTCAATTATGAAAAAAAAAAAAACGGCTTTCTTCACTGAAAGTGAGTCTTCTAAAAAAAGGTTATTATCAACTCTTATATTGACTTCTCCTATATTCACATGATGTACAAGAGAAATTAATACTTGTGCAACTATTTGGGTGTAGCAAACCCAAAGATAAAATCTAGCTCATCAGCCACACCCTCAATAACAATGATATGTAGAGAACGTATTCTATGTATATAAACACTGACATCCAAGGAGATCTTTCAGGTCACGGTGGATTCAGTTTTATAGTCACTCCCAGTATTGTTAACTATTTCTGTTAATTATTTATTGATAAGATAGTAAATAAATTTAGACCTACTTGGTTCAAATACTTTCTCAGCTCCAGTTGCTTTCAACCTGTACTTTGTATCAAAGTAGGTAATTTAATTTAATTAAAATAAGTTTAATGATATTATCTCCCAATGGTACGTACACAAAGGAATGTTAAAATAACCAAACAGATCAATCACTCACTCATTTAAAAAAATAAACCAAATAAGAGAAGTGCATGAATGAAACACAGATAACTATATGCACAATACCTCGTATAACAAATAGAATAGAATAAATTTTGGCAACCAGAAGTACAAAAGATAAATAAATACGTACTCAATAGTTCGCACACAGTCCTGCTTATATAGTCCACTTTACTCAGCTTCGTTTTAATTACAACTTTTTTTAAGTAATAATACTTATTTTTCCAGCGATCAAACATATATTTATTTTTGAAGAGACAGACCCGTCAAAACAAAATACGCATACATGTACATAACAACAATAATAACCACACTATAACCTCCTTCCCACTCGATCACTCTCTCTCTTACTATCCTACAGTGTTGCACTTTTGTTAACAGTTCATACATCCAATGAGATCCTACGTCATATAGTAATAATTTAATGGTGCCAGTTTTGTCTGGAACTTGCCTCATTGTCCAGTATGTGTAAATAAGATATTAATTTTTCTTTTCTTTTTTTTTTTAATAAAGGAGAGCAGTTTATAAAATGATCTGAAGAGTAAACAAATATATTTTTAAATATGAAAGCAGAGATTACATGATTACTCTAGTTTAACTCAAAAGTTTAACGAATATATTAATTGTTTAAGTATTCTCATAGAGATGTGCAATGTGAAATAAAAAACGAGACGTTTTAATTTGTGAGATGAATTGCTAGAGAAAGTGGATCGTGCCAGGTTACTGTAGCCTGACACCTTGATAGAAGCACTCACACAAAGGATGATGGAATTAAATTCAGAAGAGAGTGAGAAAAAAAAAAAAATTGAATGCCAGATGCATTAGCATAAAGGATGAAATCCCTTTTTTGCTGGTCCTGTCATACTAATTTGTCCATCAGCCACATCTTGATCTTCTAAGATTCTGCCAAGGGTTGAGGTTAACATCTTACATATTTATAATAGAAGAATTTTTTTTTTAATTTCATGTCGATTCATGTCCAGCTGTGTGACGTGGGTTTTATGGGTGGTGAAAAAATGTTTGGAATGACTATCCAAAATTATGAATCCATGATAAGAATAAGTCGTTGTGTCAAAAATCATAGAAAAATGCAAAGTAATAAGTTAATCATCCAAAAATGAATCAATGGGAAAAATATTTTATATTTTTTAATAAGTTTTATATTTTATGGTTAAAATTCTCTGGTCAGAAATTTTCTAGTCAGTGAAAATCTTGAAGCTATATCAAACTAACTCAATATATGATTGTGAAAATTTATTCTTTGTTGATACTTCTTCAAGAATCACATTATCTAAGACCATTTACCAATTTCACAAGTAATGCAAAAGAAGTTTCCGCTAAAGTATAAGGTATTTCCTGCTTTCATTATACTACTCTTTATACTGTGAATAACTTTATAATTGATTACTAATAAATAGATTTTAATAAATTCTACATAACATACCATGAAAAAAATTTATAACCGATTTTAAAATCGCCTAATCATGACTGGTCGTAAGTATAAAATAAATACCCCAACTTTTCCAAAGAAATCACTTAAAGTCTTCCAACCGCATCTAATGGAGATTGCACCGCTTTCCTCTACTATTGGAGGGAACCCTTTTTGGATCGCTTATTTCGTTAATTTCCCGGTGGATAACACTTCTGCTTCTAGCCTACATTAGCGGTTTATCGAGTTCATTAGTTTGGGACTCATAAGCTGATTCATTTCTGGCACTCTCTTGGTCAGTAAGATTAATTCCTTTCTTCACCTTTTCAGAAATCCACATTTCTTGGATTCATGAAGAAAGAGCATTTCCGGCTCATCTGGATTAGAAATGGCGACTGCTACTGAATCTTCCAAAAACACTTCCCGATTCTAGTCTCCCGCTGCTACCTATTGCTTTAATGTCAAAGAGATTATCATAACTTCCTCGTAGAAATTAGAGGCAACTCTTCAAAACTGTTTTAATACCCTCCAAGTAAACTTAACATCTTCATTCGAAATTACATCTCTTACTAAATCTGCTGCGAGGACATGGTATCTTCAAACACCGCATCAGTGTTTCTTATAAAACGACGTCTCGTCCATATTACAGCAGACTTCAGCACTCAGTGATATTTCAGCATTAGATGCAACTCTACCCTGAAGAAGCCTATTATAACATGAGTGAAATGTCGGTTTATAATAAACCACTGACTCGGTCTCAGACCGAAGATCTAAGTATTTTAGTTGACACTGGCTGCGGAAGTCACTCAATTTCTTGAATTATTGATTCACTTTTTTTGACATCTTTTACTAGATCCAGGATTTATCTGACTTGTTTTGTGTTGCTCATTTCCAGTTGGGTAAATGTAAACAAAGCTTCTCTTGCTATTTCTTTGGCTTTGTGTTTTTTGGCCTCCATGAGTTTTCAATCTCCGTCTTATAGCCGTTGCTAAATTGGGTATCTGTGCGTAGTACATGTTTATAGAACTTTCAACAAACCATTTCTCTTCAATGCAAAGACTTTTACATATGCTTGGATTAACATAGCAGCGATTGGCGTTGTGCAATATCCTCGTTGTTGGTGTAATACCTTATTATTTGCTATTCTAGGTTCTCAAACTGAACTGCAGAAGCGTTTGGATTCCGCACCCTTCAGTAGAGTGCGTAACCCAATTACAGTTGTACATCTTGGATACCTCTTTCGCCCCGGGCAATGCTTATTTCAATGCAAGATTTGTCTCCCTATACAACTAAGGCCGTTACATGTAATTCCCTAGACTTTACTCCTTAGATAGGTGGTATTGATGTATGGGAAAGTTTCCAGATGCCTTATTATTAACCAAACTTCCACATAGCTGGAATTCAGTCTTGATGATATTTACAAGCATCTCATTTTCATATCTCGAAACTTTTATCTTTTTTCAGGGCCTTCAGCTCTCTAAAGATCTATATCGTCGCATCAGCCACGATAATGAATTACCAGTTTATGAAGTATCTAGTTCAAGTTTGTATACAATCTATGAATGTTGTGACTTTATTTTAATTGGACCAGAGACACTAAGCAGATTTCCAAAGTTGGTATGGAAATGGACGAACTCCTGTATTAAGAAAAAGAAAAAAAAAATTATTTCATTCTAAGACTCTGTCTTTATCCAACATTTATTTCAACATGATAAATATTTAGAACAACTTTTGTCAAAAGTAATTAATTTTATTTAATGCTGTTTTAGTTTTGATTTCGAAAAAGCTGAAAATTAATTAATAATTATTATTATTATTATTATTTTTTTAATTTAAGGCGCGTCAACATATATAGTCATTGGCGCCCGGAGCCAGTGACAACACTGTCCATCACCGGGCAATGAGCAGGCTCCTAGGAAGAAAAAAAATCTAAGGGCTGCACAGCTGGACTCTAACCCGTGTCCTCTGCATGGGAGTCCAGTACGCTAACCACTTAGCTATTCCCTTCCTTTGATTAATCATTAAAAGCATTTTTGTTTAGAATGTTTTCTTTAAATGATTACAATTTGAAAAGATCAAGGAGAAGTAAATTACCTTACCAAACCACGCATGTTTATGAAGTATACCATAGAAGGCTTTATTAAAAGAAGAACTACCGATGCAGATTAGTAGAATAAGAATGGAGCAAATCGTTATTAACCTTTCAGTTTTTTTTTTTGACGTAGAATTAAACTAACTTAATTTAAGGAATATAAAGGTAATTGTAGAAATTTGATGCATCTACAATATTTCCACTCAAACAATTCTGACTTCTAGAGAGAGACACACAGAATACATATGACAGAATTGGATAATGTGAGTGAACGACAAAGAGAGTATATATATATATATATATTAGAGTGGCTCAATAGTCAATCAGTCGTAAATTCTCGCTGTTAGACATAAGAACCGTTTTAAATTGGATCAAAACCTTTTTTGAAAGGACTTGAAAGCTATCCATATAGTTTGTGTGCAACCGTCCGCAGTTGATTGTTTTAAAACTCCCTTTTATCTTTGAAGGTTTTAAAATAGATCGATATTATATTTGTGTGTATATGTATGTGTTTGTGTGATTATGAGTTGATTTTGATTATCAAAGTGATTAGATTCTTCATATGATAAAGTGGTAGTAAAATTAACAGTCAATTGGGGGGGGGGTTGCCATCATTCTACAACGAGAATTTTTTTTTTTCTATGCATTCAAACATATTATAAATAAAATATGAAATGACATAGTTTGACTTAAACAGAATAAAGGTCATGGCACCTGTAAGTCAGGTCACATGTTTCTATTGTACCATCCAGGTAATGTGAAAATGGTTGTAAATAGAAATAGTGTGCAGGTGTCTTAGTGGTATTTATTACAGACCGCCGTTAGGATATTAGGGGTAGTGTTGAAAACCAGGTTCAATACAAAGTAGTTGAAATTTTCAGAAGAACTAAATACTCGTATAAGTTCCCAGCGTTTAGAAGATTAAATAATACAATTTTTTTTTCTTTGTAATTCACCTGAAATTCTCTCAGCCACAAAAAACAAAAATGGGACACTTACTTTTCTTCATTAATAAATAACATTCATTGCAACATTCTATTTTTAATATAATTAGCTGGCTAAACTACATCTCGTAGTGTTAATTTTTTACTAACACTAACTCTTAAATTGGATTGATGTAAAATATAAAATTATTTAATTAAAATGGAAATAGTTATTTATTAGACAAGTGAGTAAACATGACTTTAGTTTTGCTCAAACGAGCGCAAGCGAAGATATCAGCCAAAATGGGAGTTGTAAAAGAATTTTACTCTCGAGTAAAATTTATATATATATTTTTTTTACAACAGTTAAAAATTATAAAAAAAAAAAAAAAATTAACAATGGTTTTAAAATTTTAAATCAAATGTTCAAGTTAAATGAATAGATAGTAACATTGTGTTTACTTTTAACCTTTGGAGATTAAAAAGCACTTTTTCTCTTTAGAGAATAAAAGTAAATTCAGCCAACTAATTTTAGTGTAAAAAGTGCCACATTATTTAGCTATTATAGAAAGTAAATTATTTATCAAACAATGAGTAAAGTAATGCTTGAATTGATCGTATGAATGCAGCAACTGAATGAGAGTGTAAATTCACATTACTCACGTGTTGAATGTAAATTTTTGTTCTGCAATCGCATATAATTGGTTCTTAACTTATATATATATATATGTAGAGGTACAAATACATAGAATGTACATTAATTCAAGTCAAATACTGTCACTCACTCTCCTAAAACCTGCTCCGTTTGGTATAACCTCAAATCAGCTGAATGTGGGATATGTTTTAATCTTGTTTTCGCATATTGCCGCTAGATGTCAGCCTAGTCAGAATTGAATAATAATTATTTTATTATTAGAGACATTTTCCGCGATAGCTTGCTTCTTTTTGTGGTCATCGACCGGTTTTTAGACGTTTTTGTCAAACAGTGTGTGATAACATAGACTTGCACAGAGCAAATACAGTTGATACAGTGGATTTTAAAAAGTCTTTTCCTAAGAAATGTCTCAGGAAAATCCCTGAGAAAAGTCTTTTCAAATTTTCCTGAGAAAAGACTTTTCAAAATCCAGTGTATCAACTGTATTTGCTCTGTGCAAGTCTATGTTATTACACTGTTTGATGGGTGAACGCCCCAAAACCGGTCGGTTACCACAAAAAGAAGCAGACTATCATAGAAAATGTCTTTGATGCTTTCCAGCTCTGCGGAACCAACCACCACCACAATTATTTTATTATATTAGTGTAATAAAGTAATGGCTGCTGCTTTTACTCTTTGTCATTTGTGTAATTAAATGAAACTTCATTTAGTACATAAGAAGTATTTCTCGCAGGAGTGTAATTATTAATTTGCTAACCTAGATTTTTTCTCGTGGCACAATTGGAATATGTAATTATTACATTCAAGAGTAATAACATTGCACGTGCCTCATAGAGTATTTTTTTCTATAATAAAATTAAAATGTCCCACTTTCCCGCCTAATAGTTGAAATATTTTCTTTTCAAAATTAATAATTATATAAAAGTTTAAAAAAGAAAATTAAGTTACACAATTTGAATGAAAGAAAAATAAATGGATGTTGAGAAAAAAAAGAATGATAAACATGAAAAAAAAACAAGCAAATTGGGGAAGTGAAATAATTAAGCATCTTAGGCAACACTCTCCCATGCCTCCCATACCATGGACGAGTAGTCCATGCTTCCATGCTCTTCCTAATTAACTGTCTACTGTTTTTCTTATTTGTCTTTTTTAATAATTTTTCTACCATTTTTTTTTTTTTTTATATATATATATTTTCTTTTCAAAAGTTTTCTTTTTAGAATTCTTCTTTTTTTTTGTATTAATTAATTTATTTATATACTGCTTAAAAAAATAAATTGCAACCACACATTATAAAACGATAATTTCTAAATATAGATGGTATTTATTTTGTTAGTTTATAAAATTAATTTTATTTATTTAATAATTAATAAATATTATATATCTCTATGTTGAAACCTTTTTAATTATAACCAATAAAAATTCGTTTCACATAAAAATAAAAAAATACACGAGTTTTCCCAATTGCTTGTATTCAGTTGCCGTAACTTAAATATAGCGATAGTGGGCACATATTGATTAGTATCCGTGACATGTTATCACTTAGTTATCCAAGAAAGTAGTTATCATTAAATAGTCCAGAAAGTAGCGTCAATAACATTCAACATATCAAAACAGCATATGCAATATTAATTATAAATTTTTCACAACACCCTGTGAATCAATTTATCTGTAAAAAGTGTTTTAAATAAAAGTGATAACACTTCATATTTATGTATGTATATTTGGGGTAAATAGCAAGTCCGAATACAATGAATATAGCCCGCAAGGGATATCTGTTGCATGCAGTTACTTTGGGAGTAGCGACCCCACGGGTTCTCCCACAGCTCAGTACTCCATGCACTTCATCAGAAC
The DNA here is from genome assembly GCA_011037195.1 of Triatoma infestans. Classification (NCBI taxonomy): domain Eukaryota; kingdom Metazoa; phylum Arthropoda; class Insecta; order Hemiptera; family Reduviidae; genus Triatoma; species Triatoma infestans. The sequence goes on along the minus strand of JAAEAF010008775.1, from coordinate 59,348 downwards.
AGTACACATTACACTTAAACTATATACACTCTACACTTTACAGACAAGGACAAACACAGTACACAAAAACTAGAGCCTCCGTCCCTAGTTAATTGGCAAAAGCCAAGGGAGTAGGAAGGGATTAGCTCAGTGGTATAGCGCTGGACTAGCAACGCGGAGGTTTCGGGTTCGAATCCAGCATGCTGCTTAGCCCTTAGATTTTTTTTCTTCCTAGGAGCCTCTACAACTCGTTGCCGGTGATGGGCAGTGTTGTTTGTAGCTAGAGAACGCTGCTTGGAGGCGGGCTGTGCATTGAAGAAGGCTCCGGGTGGCACAATAGATCTTTCAAGTCACATTGCAATAATCTACAATCTACAATGAATATTGTTGTAGTCGATTTCAAGAAAATTACAAAAAAAAAAAAATTATTCTGTAAATTTCTTTAAATTTCAAATCTTAGCAATGCTTACTAAGCACTATATCTTATTACATAAGTGGTAGAACGGTGGATGCATTTTATTGAATTGGAACTTTAGAAGAAGCTTCTTTACTTTGCTGCCCTTCACCTCTAGAATCCGCTAAAAATTAATATTCCAAAAAAATATTCCATATAAAAGTGACAAAAAAATGATTGATACCTTACAAGACTACATGCAGCAGATGGAATCTCCAGATTAATTTAAGCAAGTCGAAGATTGTAGTTTTTAGAAACGGGAGAAAGCCAGCGAAAGGGGAAATTTGGCACTTTGGAAAATACCGTATAGAAAGAACTGATAGCTATAAATATCTTGGTGTGACCCTAACTTCTAATTTGTCCCTGGTCCATCATTTTAAGGAAAATGTTCAAAAAATCGAAATTTACGATAAATACCTTCAAAAAAATCTTGTATAACAAAAATATTGCCTTTTCTTGCAAGCTAAAAATATTCAATGCTGTATCTAGGGCCATAAACTGTTCCTGTGCGCAGATATGGGGTTCTTCTAGGATGTACTCTACTTTAGAGACTTTTCTAAGATTCTTTGTTAAAAAATGCTTTAACTTGCCAGTGAATACTACAGATTTCGTTTTGTATTTAGAAACTGGTGCCTTTCCGATTTTTTTGTATACGACAACATTGAATTTGACATATGCCCGTAAATGTTTAGAGCTTCCACCGCATAGATACACAAATATTTTTATAAAAGAAATTATTAAAAAGAAATTGTTTTTTTTTTATAAGGACTGGGAAAATCTTTGTTTAACATATATAACATTGAGCTGGACAGCCTGTTAGATAAGGAGGTTACAATAAATGATATTTTAAATAAAATGAAGGTTAAATTATTAGAAACTTATAAAAATAATGCATTACATAGCGTACATCACATTCTGTATAAATCCCTAAAGTGCTACAATTGTATCAATTAATATTAACCTTGACAGTTTGATGATTAGTTGGATCATAAAAGTTAAGAGGAGAATTACTTTATTTCAATTAGTAAAGTAAAGTAATGCCTATTTTTTCAGGCGGGCTTAACGTCCAACTACCAACTTAGGTGTCGTGGACGGGGGGCGGAAGCACCTACTTTACTAATAACATTTTTTAAACAAATATAAAATTTAGCAGTTATACGCGGGACTCGAACTGGGGTCCTCCCACTTACAAGTCCATGCTCATAACTACTAGACCACACCCACCCCTATTTAAATTATTATTATTTTTAATAAAACAATAAAAATTTGTTCCTTGTGTAATTTGAGAGAAAATGAGAATGTCCTGCACTTTATTGCCAGATGCCCCATTTTGAGAGAATTTCGGGTAAAGTTTTTTGACAAAGATATACTAAACTTCGAGGAACTTATTAGAATACCTTGACGGCAAAGATTGGTTAAGTTTAATTAACTACTGCAAAGTCTGCCTGGAATTGTAGATATTTTTTTTAGTTATACAGTTTAATTTTTTTGACTTATTCTTATCAAGTTATTTTAATCAGTTATTTTTTCTTTGTATAAATGTGTTTAGTTTCAACTCTGATTTGTTATTACTAGAATTGTGAGGTATTTATTTTATTTATTTTTTAAGAAGATACTACATATTTTCACATTCTGCTTATTCTAATTAGTTGTACTTATCCTCTTATTTTACAATATGGTTTAATAATTCTGATATAAAGATATGGCAACTCCACAGATGGTCGTGTGACCATGAGTATGTCTTCAAAATTGTTCTTGGAAAAATAATGTTTGTTTTTTTTTTGTTCAACAAGAATTAATAAAGATTATTATTATTATTAAGTGATATAAAAGTGAAGAGGCATTAATCAGGGTGTACAGTGTATGAGTTCTAACGAAGGAGAAAAACGCGAAGAACAAAAAAAATAATCACATTCCTTAAAGTTGCATTTTCAGTTGATGAATGTTGTTCAAAACTTTATTAATTAATAGATGCGATAGTAGTACGTCAACGGAATATCAAGTTTCCGGCACTTTTTATCGTTTTTGAGATATTTTATTCATAAATGCTTATGAACACGTATAAAGAATATTCGCTAAAAAACACTATTTTTCGTTCTCAGAGGACCTAAAAATGTTTATTTCCATTGAAAATTGAAAATATCGATAATTTCTCTTACAGAGTAAGAGAAAGAAAAAAAAAAATAATGTTAATTCTATTTATGAGCAGAGTTTAATATTTTTTTTCTTAAATTATTGAGCAAAGTCGATATTTATGATTATATAAATATATCATTAAAGTTTATGTTATGAAAGCAGGGTTGTTTTCATTGAAATGTTCTCTCTCAGTACATCATTCCCATAACACACAGCATCACTCGCTCAGTACTAACATTTCCCCCTTTGCCCAAGATGGCGGCCAGTCGATCCTGCAGGACTTGCGCCTTCCTTCCCCTAAAATATACCCAGTTTCTCTTCTCATTCTCTTGTTAAACTTCATCCTCTCTTCAACAAAACACCAACGGTATGCCACAGTATTTTCTCTTGCCCTTGTTTAGCCTCTCTCTTTTTCTCTCCCTCCTATCTCTCACTCTCAACCTCTCTCTCTCTCTCTCTCTCTGACAAGAGAAAGAATTATTTAATATCTACCGGAGATGGTCTTTTCAAATTTTAATGACCCCCAGGGACATGGTGAGCTTTCCACATCGTCTCTTACAGCTTTTCATCCTCAAGGGTACGTTATATTAAATGGAAACGTCCTTCTCGTCATGTACTCTTCCCATACCTCTCCAGTCTATTTTTCTCATTGCTCTTTCCAAAGCTTCTGTCAAGCTCAACTTCCATTTCTGACAAAAAATATGATTTCTGTTATTTTTTTTTTTTCCTTATTTATTTACCTTTACTTCCCCCACTTCTACTTTGATATTTGTAGAGTTCTAAAGATATTTCTAAGAAGAAAAGTGAATTGGAAAATGGTAAAATATTCAGTATAAAATGTAATAAGTTGTTCGATTTATTTATAAAGTGATGAACGCTATATTACGATAAAATTTGGAATTATGAAATTAATTGATTTTTAGATTTCATTGAATAAAACACCAAGAATAGAGAACACCAGGAGTACATATTAGGAACATCATGAATGTTATGCAATCATATTCTTCGGGCACATTGTCATACCGAATGGCTAGCATAAAGTGCTAGCAAAGTAGCATTCTAACTTTGTGTTGGAAAATTGAAAAGCTGTTGACACTTGCCGAGTGCTTGAATACTGTTTATAGGCTGCAAGGCAACAGATTCTGTTGATTCTCAAGCCATCATTTCTGCTGGGAACGATATATGAGGAGAAAAATACAGAAGTAAAGAGTTAACTCGAAGTATGACCCTCCGTGATGTTATTCATCTTCAAATGCGTTATAAAATTAACTATGCAAATACATTAGCTAAATTGCAGCTAGCGGGAATAGCTTGGCAAACCATTGAATTTACTCAAAGTGAAGGAAGGGACCCCTCTAGAAACAGTTTAACAGTATCTATCTAGTGGTAGCTGCTGGAAGAGTAAAAAAGGAGAGTTGGTAGATCAAAGAGATCGTAAAAAAAAGGCCCTCTGGGGAAGAGTTCGACTGTTTCCTAGAATATCTTATTTGTCTCACTATTATCTCTGATAGACTTCGAATTGCCGATAAACATCGAAATGCATGTGAACGATATGATAAATGTCTAACGGCACCTGGATCCAAGTAATTCCAAAATCAAATACCACTTCAGATTTTATGTGTCTAACGGTAGCTAGACTCAAGTAATTCCAGAATCAAATACCACTTCAGATTTTACGAGTCTAATGGTAGTTAGACTCAAGTAATTCTAGAATCAGATATCACTTCAGATTTTATGTGCCAGTCTAGGCCAGATTAGAGATTAGAGCCATTAACTCCATTAACTTAAAAGTGAGTGGCCGACTCACTTTTATGCCTTTTATATAGTCAAAAAGAGATGAAAAGAAACACTTTTGGAGGTGTAATGGAATCAAGTCAGCAAATTCTCACAAAAAAAGTCAAATTAGCAGCCGTACCGAGGGGCACCATTAGCTTCCAAGCGCATTTCAATAACGCATTATCCCCGCACGCTCCCTGCAATGTATTAGCAAATGAGCTTGAATTCGGACAGATAAGGTTCTCCCTAGAATTTGTCGCTAAAAGTAAAAAAAACACTGGTGTAAAAAGCCGGAGACCTGAGAGCTTTGCAACAATCACCATATAAACTTTGTAGAATTTTAAGGTCGCCAGATCTATTCTGAAGAGTAAGCATGGCGCAAATCTATCTTTAAGAGTAAACAAAGTAAGCCACACTAGTTAATTCACCGTTAGAACTAGCAGGAGTTAGAACTAGCCTCATTAAATCCCTTCAATGCCTTCAAATCAGCCAACGCTACCAATTTCTAAGAAATCACTAAGTCTCGTAAAATATAACATTGTGTTCAAGTGCAAGTGGTCTGTAGTGTCAGTTGTTATTGTTACCATTCTTCAACCATTCTGCTAACATTATAGAGGAAAAACAAGGTTAAAGTTTACAGCAGCCGAATCCAGATCTATTGTCTGGAATGTCTCCCTGGGAAATTATAGCTTTGCGGCAGTGAATAAATAACTTCCCTTATCAAGGAAGTAAACAGTGCCGATATAAGTGGGAGAAAAAATTAAGTAAGAATTATCGCTGTCAAACGAGCATATTTTGCAAACATACTGTCAAATCAGTAATTCTTTCTGATTAAAAAAAATATATTATGAACTGTTTATTTCATGAAATATTAAACATACCCTCTAGTTAAAGTTTTTTTGAAAGAATCGGAGAAAATATATAGTGAATGGAAGGCGTCGAGTGGAAAGAGCAAGAAATATAAATATAAACTGACACAATTCTGAGTGATGAAAACATTGTCTGGTACATTAAATCCAATCGATTAAGGATGGCCCCCTGGAAGGGGGGTAAGAGGCTAAAAATTTGCGTGAAGCAGGTTAATGGGAAAAGAAAAAGAAGGACTTCGGATCATGTGCATTTGATCTTGATAATAATGGATCTAACAAACTGCAGGATTCTAGTGGATATAGGAATGTTGCTTGGGAAGAGCTCGAATAAGGTTAAAGAGTGTTATGCTTGCAAACGATTCCTCTAGTATGCAGGCAATTCTTATGCTGAAACTGAAATCAATATTTTCACTCACATCAGGCATAAAGTTTATCAGCTATGCAGATCTGATTGGTGGTAAATCCTGGGATGCTAGCTGCCCTTAACATTTTTTTTTTTTTTAGAGTTCCTTTAGAATTTTATATTAATTATCTTAAAAATTAGAATTAGTTTCTACGCTTATGCTTATTATAACAACCAAGCCTGAAAAGATAGATTACTAGGAAATTTTAAATATTAATAATTAAATTATTTATGAAAGAATCCAAGATATGTTGTGGAAATTTAAGACTTACTATTTAGCTTTAAAGTCCACAAAAATACTCGCTGTTTTTGTGTGGCATTTTTCCTTTGATTCCTTAATTTTAGGACAACCAAGGGACTCCATTTTATTTGGGATAATATTTTAAATTACAATTTCATTGTGGTTATAATATTCTTTGTGTGTAAAATTATAAGATTTGGGAATAAATCACAATGACCAATAAAGTCTAAGTGATTTAATTCAGTTTTTTTTTTTTTTTTTTTTTTTTTGTTATTGATCCAATCACTAATCCGACTTTTTTTTTAAAAAGAAAACGTTACAAATAATTAATCAAAAATGTAATTTTATATATATATATATAAAAAAATCCAAATATGTTTTTCTCCAAATAAATTTTCATTATTAAAAGAGGAAAAAAAACCAATATAAAAAGATGTAATCGGATTATAAACAGCCAATCAAATTCAAAAGTATATTGTACGTCCCATTAATTAATAATGTATAAAATATTTATACTATATTCACTAAATGAAATTTTAATTACACAAATCATCTCAAAACTGTAACATTATTAATATAGATATATGATAGCATCATAGCGATTAAATATTGTAAATAAAGATATATATCATATTTTCATTATTAAATGAAAATAATATTTTGTCTCTTTGAAGTATTATTTGTTTTTTTACATGTTTAGTGTTTTTTTTATTTAAAGTGCCTTTTTTTTTATTGGTAGATTCATAAATAGAAGATCGTAGGTGGTATTAAAAATAAGGCTTTATGCGATTTTTTGTTTTAATTGATTTATAAATTTACAACTAGATTGCACTGTAGGTTGTTGCCAAGTAGCAAGTAAATGAATATAAAGATATGTTAATAAATAAATTTTAATTATTAGAAAATCATGACATAAGCTACATATGACAAACGGCTTTTGTTTAATCTTGTTTCATGCTTGAACTTTTTTTTTTTTTGTATACTATATTACTTTGTTTTCATTTGTACTTGAAATAAAGTAAATTTTACTTATTATTATTTAATACTTTAAATTTTCGTTTCAATCTTGTGTAACGTTAATCTAAATTGTTTCTCACCATTCTCTACCTTTCTTCGATTGTTCAGCCATTCTATGTAGCGTCTCCATCATAAAAAGGCTGCGCTGGAGATTGATGTTGTCCGTTTTGTTGGATATCTAGAGGGACCGTGAGAACAATTTCGGACCCGAACAACTTCACCCCCCACATGCAGAACTGTTTATCCTTTATGTTCTACCAAAAAATGTAGTGGCGGCATATTCTTGCATTTTACACAATTTATATTTACAACTAGCTAAACCCGGCCACGCTTAGCTGTGGCTAGTCTGATTTTAATTATTAGGGAAGTAAATAGAAATATGATAGTTAACATAGATTCATCAAGAAAACACATCATTCAATTTAATACCATACTTTGTGTTGCTGTGAACTGAAAGGAAAGAAAGAAAACATGTTTTTAACTGAAAGAATGTTTTTAAGAGTTGAATGCGCTGTTCTACCTCCTTCCATCAAGGTAGCAGCATTACCTGAAGAAGCAAGTGCTAACGCAATATGACCATTTGAACGGATTTTAGCCAGGATTAAGGAAATTAAGAACCACCCAGTTCCACCCAGAGCGTCCAAAAAGTAAATCAACCGGATTGGTTGGTCACAGCTTGTATGATGGTATTAAATGCTATCTTTTGTTCTTGAAGGAGTTTTAGTGTATTTTCTTGGACGAATAGCTGTAAGTCATTTCTGGTGTATGATTGCTCTCTGAGCTTCTCTCTCGAATGTTGCATTGATCGACCTATTCGGTACTGTTACTCTCAATAGTGCCAACAACTTGCCACACATTGCAAGACAAAGATTCTCAATGAAGATTAGCGCTTAATTGTATATTTCTTCTGTGAAATCCAAGCCATGATTGCGTTTCTTGACGTATTCTGTGCAGAATATTTTCGGCGGAGAGCGCGCCTCGATCGCAACGCGTCTGCATTTGTCTATTTCTGCCAAACTCACGAAACGCTCGGAATTTTCTGTTTCCGTGGGAACTTCGGAATAAAAAGTATATATAAACACTCTTATATAGTAATGTAACGTTGTGTAAAAATTTCAAGTCAATCCATCGACTACTTTTTGAGTTTTGCGGCCACAAACATACGGATGCTGAATTTTTATATATATATAGATAGTATTGTGTGAAGAGTAAAGGGTGTAGAGTGTCCGAGCGAAGAGTGATAATGTTGGTGATATATGACGGCTGATGTGTATGTTTGAAAAGCGAGATGGCTTGTTAAAACTCTTGCTAGTTCTAAGTATGACTAGCTTGGTGAATACTCTCTGGACTGTTGCTGGGAGGGAATTGAGACAGATGATTGCTTGTACCATTAACACTTTGAGAGTTGGTTTGACGACTCTTTAGATTTCATCAAATGATGGTTTAGACATTCACTGTTAATCCTGCAAGATTGATTTTGCGACTTCTCCAACATTCTGGTTGCCGGATTCCCATTTCTCCTAGCTCTTGTTGGGAGCTAGAGACTACTTGTAGGATGAAGCTTGGCTGTCAAAGTTGTAGCCCATTCATCCATATACTGCAGTGGGCGGGACAGGATGAGGGCTAATGCGTAGTTGAAGTGCGCCGGATCAGGCGCGATGGTGGTGCTTGCTACGGCTGATCTAGGCAACAGTGAGTCCAACACTTGTGTGGTGAATTTTTTCTATTAAGGCTTGATTCCATTATATTTGATTGTATCACTAACCTTAGAACCAGGAACATTTTGTCCTGATTAGAATGTTCGCGGACGCAGACAAACCGCTTAAGACTAAACGTTTGATGGAAATTTGAGAGGTGCACATGCTTTGTGCTAAATCCTGTGTTCTTGAAGTGCAAACTCCGCTCCACCGCTCACATAGTGGTATTAAACATCATATTGCACCTTAAACGATATTGACGTGTGTCTTAGTGAAAGAAAAATAACTAGTGGTAGCAGTATGACGTAAAGAGATATAAATGTTATCCGTGAAAATACTGCGGACACATGCAGTGGAATGTGTAGTGAACAGTTTTGTTAAAATGAAACTTTGAAAGAAACAAGTAATGCAAAAAACCTTTCCAGCTTTGCTATCACCGTGAAAACATTGCAAGGAGAACAATGGAACACTCACTGGCAGATAAAAAAAAAAAAAAAAAGAATCTAACACTATTCGGAAGAAATTATTCAATTCAGACAAACCGCAAAATTCGGAAAGTATGTTCTAAAGTATCAAACAATCCCAAATTATGGTTTGGCTTTACTTGATATGGAAATAAATTCAGGATATCTTCATATTGAATCAATTGAATAAAAAAAACTATTCAATTTATTCTATTCACCAAATTTATTAATTTCACAAATATTTCACTCATGATCAATAAAATGGACTAAGGTTTTCATTAACAAACAAACATCAACGCACATAAACAATTTACAAAAATACACAATTTACCAACTAGCCGTTAGACATAAAATTAAATTCCACAAAATTATATTACATATTATTCGACAAACTGTGAGAAAAACTACAATCAGTAAAGTCGCGCTTATGGTTGATTGTATTGCCCGAAACCTTCCTTGTCAGATGCAGTGGTAATACCTAAACCAAAAAAATCTGTGTGAAACACTCACACAACTTTCTCTTACTCCAGTTCAAAATTATAATTGACAAATTTTATAGTTTGTGTACCAAATTTAATGCAATTCGTCAAAAACTGAAAAAACTGTTCAGTAAAAGCGCACTCCCGGTTTACTAATTTTCTTGAAACTCGGAATTTCAGCCATCTATTTATTTCTAACTAATTATGTTTGGATGATAGAATTGTATAATCAACTAGGATAGCACTTTGATGAAAATCTAACCCACCCCTCCCCCGAAGTGCCCTTAAAAGAATTTTCCCAGAGAAATGTTTTAAATAAAAGTTGTAGATCTTTGCATGTTTAGTTTATATACAAAGTTTCAAAAAAATCGTCAGAGCCATTTTTGAGAAAATTGCGAAAAAGTGAATAAATCATTAGTAAAGTGGTAAAGTAAACGCCCTTCCGGTCATCCGATTTTTATCAAACTCGGAATTTTAACAACATATTTAACTCTAATTAGAATTATTTAGATGACAGAATTGTCTAATAAACTGAAATAGTACTTTAGATGGAAACCTAACCCCATCCCTCCCCCAAAAAGTGGCCTTCAATGCATTTTCCCGGAGAAATGTTTCAAATAAAAGTTGTAGTTCGTTGTATGTGTGGTTGATGTTAGAAGTTTAATGAAAATCGTCGGAGCCATTTTGAGAAAATTGCAAAAAAAGTAAAAAATCCAACTAGTAAAGTGGTACTTCCGGTTGAGGAATTTTGACAGATAACGCACAGTCAGATCCCATTGTGACCCCTAAACTGAATATCATGTTTCAACTTTCTACGATTTTTCGTTTTTAGCTATGCTGTTCACATACAGACTACATACACACACACACACACACACACACACACACACACACCCAGCCATTGCTAAAACCACTTTTTTGGACTCAGGGGACCTCAAAACGGATATTTCCGGTAAAACTCGATATCGAAAATTTGACACGATTACAATACTTCCTCTTACTAGGAGTAAAAGAAAATAATAACAAATTAGAGCTTCCAGAGGATGTTTCTTGTGTTTTTGAAATATTTTGATTGGATATTTCATAACATACATTTCCGGTTGAAAACTCAATTATGAAAATTTGACACGATCTCAATACTTCCTCTTTCTAGAAATAAGGCAATAAAAATAAATAAAGCTAATAGCATTTCTGAATATGTTGAAATTAATTGCAACATACTCTTAAAGACATACTTTCACACACACACACACATATATATATATGTACATTTATACAAACAGAGTTAATTGTGAGTCCAAACTAAAGTACAGTAGCCGGGGATACTGCTTACAGAACTAACAATTAGTGTGTACACAAGAGGGACCTGGATAATGTTTATATTGCGGGTGTAGCAGTGGAGAAGCGAGAGGTAGCGCTGCACATTGGGCTCAGCACTACCGTGCAGTGTGTGCGGTAACTGGGGAGACTATATATATATTACAATCTCACACACACACACACACACAATACCATAATAACACGGCGCACTCTGTACCCAGTCACAGTGATGATAGGAGCTGTAGTGTTACACTGCTATCAACATCACCACTGCCATCCTACTTTCAGGGTGTGACTGGGTACATAAAACATTGTTGGTAGTTTTATACCCTTCCATTCTCCTCCAGCTACATATATATACACACACACACAAACCAATTACTCTCCAATATATACACAAACACATACATAAAGACAACCCTATATATATATACACACTAACCCTGTTCCTCTAAGCTAAGTGGCAAAGTGTGTAACCTCCCTGTAAACCAATTACCCCTAGATTGGGGGGGGGACCTTTCTAACTGAAAAGGCAGGCGTTGTGCAGCAACAAACCACTTGCCTCTAATAAATATAACCAATCATTTACTCATCACAAGTGACAAGTTTGCATCAACTTTCAATTATCTCTCATTGTTTGTTTATTATCTCTCTTCCCTTAAAAATTGTGACCCATTTAATAAATATTAGGAAATATTAATTGCAACTGTTGAATTGGTTTTCACTATTTTTTTTTTTTTTTAAATATTTTAATTCATAAGGAAGGAAATTCTGATTTTAGTAATTTTTTTTTTTTTTTTTTTTTTACTTTCTGCTTGTTATTGTTGTCAGAGGAAGTATTGCTAACGTGTTGAATTTCCACCAGAAATACGCGTTTTGAGACTTCCTGAAAAATGTTTTTAGCCAACGATCTGATTTGTGTGCGCGCGCTTAAGTGTATGAACAAATTATAGAAGAAAAATCATAGAATGCTCAAATTTTATATTCCGCTTTGAGGTCTCCTAAGTCTGAAGAAAAAGTTTTCCAGAAATTGGTCTGTGTATGTTCAATATATCTCATCAGGGAAGGAAATAGCTAAGTGGTTAGCGTACTGGACTCCCACGCGCAGGACCCGGGTTCGAGTCCAGCTGTGCTGCCCTTAGATTTTTTTCTTCCTAGGAACCTTTTACAACTCACTGTCCGGTGATGGGCAGTGTTGTCTGTAATGAGAGAACACTGTCCGAAGGCCGGCAGTGCACTGAGAACGGCTCCAGGCGCCAATGACCATAGATGTTGACGCGCCTTAAATTAAAATATATATATATATATCATCAAACACACAGTAAGTTCAATCTAATACTTAGGTTAAGTGCTATCTGGGGCGCAATAGATAGCATTGAACATTATGTCACGCTGTTATAAATAAATAACCAGAATAATAAGATAGTATAGATAGCTAATTGTAAAGTGAATCTCCCTCCTAAAACGGTTGTAATGGTACCGCAAAGATAATGCAACCATAGCAGAGAGAAGAGAGGCCCTTTCTGGTTAACAGAGACTACTTTCTGACTTAGGCAGGCTAGAATGGGAGGACCTGTGTATATAAGCCAGTGGGAATCTATCTAGAGGATATCTATCAGATACAGCCATACAACGGTACATCGCATCGTGTCATATCTTTACTCACACCATTCATTCTATCATTTTCATTATAAAGTCCAGTAAACTTAGCTATATTATATTAGTGTCTTCATATCTCGTTCATTTAATCAAACCTAATTTCTCTCCTCAACAACGCCATTATAACGGTGTTTAGATTAAAACCCCACGTGTTGGATGTTTCCATTTTAAGAAAATATGCCCCTATAAAAAAAATTTAATTAAACGAAAGTATCACTTTATTGAATGGATTTTTCATTTTTTTTTTTTGAAAACGGCTTCAACGATTTTCTTTAAAGTTCGTATACATTAGGTTTTCACCCATATTTGACTGTAACTTTTATTTGTAATTTTTTTATTCTGGGAAAATTCATTTAATAGGAGTTTTAGGCAGAAACCTTTCCTCTAAAGAGCTATTTCAGTTAATTATAAAATTCTATCATCTTTAATCACAATTAAAATTTATGCTATATTACAAGTTTGAAGTAAATGAATTAATCGGAAAATGCAACTTTACTGGACAGTTTTTTTCAGTTTTTCAGCAACGTTCTCCTTAAAATCAACCAAAAGGTTTCATTGAACATGGTATACTTACAATACCATGACCCCCATCTATACTTAATCACCTTTGTTTAAAACATTTTTCTGAATAAATTTAGTTAAGAGTGTTTGGGAGGGGGGAGAGGTGGAGTTACGAAATCAGTTTATAAATGTAAGAATTCAGTTTATTATTTGACACCATCATCTGTATATTAGTAAAATTGAATATATATTGCCGAAATTCTGAATTGTATGATGTGAATCAGGTGGCTGGAATTACTACTTTTCAGAACTGGTTTTTCAGTTGCTTTTTTTTTTTTTTTTTTTTTGTGATTTTCTCGATAAAGACACTATCGGGTTTCATTAAACTTGGATACAGAGACCCATCACTTTTATTTGCAACTTTTTTTCCGAAAAATATTATTTTGGAGAGGTTCTGTGGAGGCTGGAAAGTCATGCTCACTCAAAACATTATTGAAGATCTAAACATTGTAACTGACAAGAAAGTTAGGTATACATGCGCGCGTGGATGGCATGTATGTATTGTGAAGGGTGAAATGCAAAATACGTTTAGTGTCATTAAACAATCTGCTCATATATGTTGTTTGATTGTTTATTTATTTTGATCATTTTGTGTTTAACAAAAATATTATTTATTTATCTATACTATTTTACGATCATACAACTAGTAATCTGTCCTTTCTTATTAGTGACTATTTCACAGCAGCACACGGATGACACAGTGTTATTTCACACTGTTATAAATAAATAACCAGAATAATAAGATAGTATAGACAGTTAATTATAAAATGAATCTCCCTCCTACAACGAAGTTTAACATTAGGCCCCCACGTGTTGGATGTTTCCATTTAAAAAAAAACATGCCCCCTTTAAAAACCAAACACGTGTTCCTTTTTTCACTCAGGTATCACCACCCTACCCCTATTGACCCAGTTTAAGAGTTTAGTTTTTAAATACATTTAAAAGACTAGTCAGTGTGTAAACTCAATTTGCTCTGTGCAAGTCTGTGTTATCACACTGTTTAACAAACGCATCCTGAAGATGGGCGAACGCCCGAAACCGGTCGATGACCACAAAAAGAAGCAGGCTATCACAGAAAATGTTTCTGATGAATCATATAAGTGTTTGAAAACAGTTTTTTTCTTCACTTTCTGGAAAGGCTCACCCACTTTTTTTAAACTTTCCATATAACTAGACAAATAAAGGCCTATCACTTTTATTTGGAAGGTTTTTTCAGAAAAATTGATTTTTGCAGCGTTCTGTGGGCGTTGCATCGTTATGCTTCCAAATATAGTGTCAACGTACTTTGACACCAATATCAACGGTTGTACGATCTATATAATATTGACGTATATTAAAAGCAACGCGAGTATACGAAGTTAGAAGAAAATCCGTTATCACACGTGGTTCCGGGGTTTTTTGGAATTTTCCTTAAAAACGGTTTTATCTTAAGCTTAAAATACTAATTGCATACGTATACATCTATTTCTTTTATGCGAAACTATTCTTGTAGATTTCTCGGCTAGCTGGTACCGCTATCATGCAACCTAGTACGAGGGTCATTCAATAAATAACGAGACAAACCGCTGTAGCTCAAAAACAATTTATTTAATCAATACAAAATTTTGGCTACTTTTCAACATAATCGTAGTAACATTTATACACTTGTCCCATCGTTCTTGCCTCTGGCATAAAATTCTTTGGGTTGGTCTCAAAGCCACTTTTGCACCTGATTTTTTGCATCCCTTTCGCCCCGATGGGGCGAGGTCAGGGCTGTAGGGAGGATGTGGAAGGATCTCCCACCCCACTTTTTGAAGTGTTTCTTAGTTAACTGTGCCGTGTGTAGGCGCGCGTCTTGGAACACATCTCGCACAAGTTTTCTTGTACTGCAGCTTATTCTGAATAATTTTATGGACTGTGACAACACTCGCGTTCACTTCGCTCAGCTGTCAGTTCAACAGTAATACGCCTGTTGTCCTGAAATAACGCGTTAAAGCGAGATTCGTGGGAGGAAGTTGCAACTACAGCCGGTCGTCCTTTTTCGTTGGTCGTCACAGACACTTACACGGCCAATTTTAAACTGTTCTACCCATTTGTAAACGTTCGAACGGTTCAAACAATTATTCCCATACACTTTCAACATTCATTCGTGGATTTCACTACCTTTGATACCCTCTGCAACTAAAAATCTAATCACTAAGCCACTGAGCGTTGTTCTTCCGAGGTGCAATGCTCGAACGGACTCGCCATTGTTAACTGAATACATTTGAGGTTATGCTTACCAAATATTCTCGAACAGCTATGAGAAACTAAGTACAAGGATGCCAACTTGATGCACTGAAACTATTGTATTGATTAAACTAACCGTTTCTGAGCTATAGCGATTTGTCTCGTTACTTATTGAATGACCTTCGTATTAAGTCACCACATTCAGCTACCCAGTCCTAAAACCAATGTAATCTCTTCACCATCCATGCAGATAAGTGCGTCTATACACTTGTTAAAAATTGCAAGTTAAAGGTAAATTTGTTAATTAATATACATTTAGAAATGCGGTTGGGCTCATTCTTTTTGAGTGTTCGTTAAACTGTAGGTTTGAAACACGCGGATTGTATTACCAACTCAAAAAAACAAAAAATCCACAAATCAGAAACGAAAGACTTATATTGACGATGTATGAATTAGAACTTCAAGTTCTTCAAGAAATATGTGCTATACAATCCCTAGAGCTGCGAACAGATATTTTAGCATTAACAGCATTTCAGAACTATTAATTGAAAATTACATTGAAATAGATTTATACCAAGAATAAGAAACTTTAAAAAAAACTGTTGTTTTAAATGTAACTGTACTTTACTAAATATAAAAAAACTTAAGCTCTGGAATTTTACGACATAATTGCCTGTAATAAAACATGAGATTTCAAATCAATTTTTATAAAAATTACAAGATTTGTATATGTAGAATGTTAGAAATGAAGATATAACCAAGTTGACATAGTAAACACTCTAAGTTACATAATACAAACAGGAATGTATTGATTAAAAGAAGCTTTACAAAATATATTGTAGTCTTTTCTGTGAATATTCTTTCTTATATTATGTTAATTCTCTTTCTATCTTTCTTTGAACAATTGTAATTATAACAGTAAAGTTGTGATTTAATGAGTAAATAAATTCAATATATTACACACAAACTTTATTTCATATCTCATTTCCAGTTGTTAAATTGAGGGAAATATATTTCCAGAGTTGTGCCTATAATAATAATAATAATAATAGTATTTTTAGGGGCGGGTGTTGGTGTATTGGTTATGAGCATGGACTTGTAAGTGGGAGGACCCCAGTTCGAGTCCAGCGTATAACTAAATTTTATATTTGTTTAAAAAAATGTTAATAGTAAAGTAGGTGCTTCCGCCCCCGTCCACGACACCTAATTTGGTAGTTGGACGTTAAGCCCGTCTGAAAAAATAGGCATTACTTTTAATAGTATTTTTATTTTCCGACGAAAATTACATTAAATTACAAAAAATAAATATACTTTATTTATTTATTTTTTAAGATATACCAAATAAAATCGGTTGTATCAAGAAGAAAATTAAATAACACATATTTCAGTATTGATGAAGAATCCGTCTGGCAAGTTGCTACCATTAAGTACGTAGAAATCAAAAAATAAAATAAACATAATTTTTAATAATAAAAATTAAAAAAAATACAAGTATTCACTTAATTTACCCCAATTGAAGCCAATTTTACTAACCACATATATTGTAGAGACTTTTTTTCCTAAATATTACATTCTATATGGAGTTAAAGTGGGGCATACTCCAACAGAGTGCGCAATATCTTATATTTCTTTTAGATTACAGGGTGTACACATACACAAGTATCTTGAATGAAGGATATGTAATTCAAATTAAATGATTCAGATCTGGCCTGCATAATAAGTTTCACATTAATTCCGTGTTAGGGGCGAAATTAGCACAGTGGTAGCGCACTGTAGTAGCCCGTGTTCGATAACCTGAAGTGCTGCCCAGAGATTTTCTTTACAGCTCAGAGTCTGGTGATAGGTAGTGTTGTCTGTAACGAGAGAACACTGTGCGGAGGTCGGCAATGCACTGAGAAATTTCCGGGCGCCAATGAGCGTAGACGTTGACACGCCTTTAATAGAAATAAAAACAAGGTATTTCAGGTATGTATTAAACCGTACAGCAGTCTGGGATATAATTATTTATGAATTGTCCTTGCCCTTATCAACTCTATTTGAGTTATTACCTACGATTACCTATTAACATTGGATTCTCCACTCACTAAGTTATCTGATTGAAACAATGGTATTTGTAGTGGTAAACCTAGAGAGAAACAATTTATTTATAAATATTTACAGTTACAAATATAAATATAAATAAATGATGCTGTGCTCACTTAGTTGTTGCTGAAAAACACAGCCTACCGATCAATCTTGATAGATATGTAATTATATATCCCCGTCTAATGGTCATTAATATTTAACCATAATAAATATAATCAATGTAACAACAGGTACCTTATAGATAAAAATAGAATTAAAAAACAACGAATCAACTAATCTTGATGTTATTGTGGTGGTTGGTTCCGCAGAGCTGGAAAGCATCAGAGACATTTTCCGTGATAGCCTGCTTCATTTTGTGGTCATCGACCGGTTTCGGGCGTTTTCCCATCTTCAGGATGCGTTTGTCAGACAGTGTGATAACACAGACTTGCACAGAGCAAATTGCAAAGTTGGAGTGTTATAAACTGAATTTGCTCTGTGCAAGTCTGTGTAATCACACTGCCTGACAGACGCATCCTGAAGATGGGCGAACGCCCGAAACCGGTCGATGACCACAAAATGAAGCAGGATACCACGGAAAATGTCTCTAAAACCAGTCTTGAAACCTAAAAATATTTTTTTAATGACTCTTTTTGCTATTACTTTCGGTATTCTGGGGGGGACGGAAGTTTAAGAATTTTCAGACTATATTTTATATGTAATTTTTATGTAAATAAGAATTATACTATGTAAGCCTGTTTTTATTAAATTTATAATGCAACATTTATTAATGAGTGTTACCAATGGGTAGTTCTACTCTCTTTGTTTATAATTAGTCACACATATTTACTTATGGCACTTATGCTGTTATAATAACAATAAAACTTAAAAAAAATAAATAAAATTTATAATTTAATTTACTTTATTGTTTGGTAATCTAAAATTAACTTTTTTATCAAAAATATTTCGTGGACTTGGTCAGAAAAGGGTATCTATGGAAGAGTTATTTTCACTTAGAGTGACTTTCCGATTTTTGTTCGGACTGTTGTATATCTTGGACTGGATCCGGGGTCTAGAAAATTGTTATTTTTGTTGTTATTTTTCTTATGGGGTAACTATATTGGTCAGAGAGGCTTTGGTTAATGTTCCCTTCACTGTCGAAAAATAATAAGAAGAAGCATTGGCTAAGCCGAATCGATAAAACCTTCTAAAATTAAGTGCCATCCTCAAAATGGAAGTGTTTACCTAGAGGATGTGGTCTAACAGAACATGATAGAATTGACTATTGTTTTATCTTCTCCCATGCCGTTTAAGAAGATTCTTTTTCCTAGATGGGCTGGGTTTGGATATTTCAGTCTTTCAAGAAACGGATCTTAAATGATCCAAATTATTGTTGGCAAAGGAAAAATTGAGAAGAATGGAAGAATGCAAAGAGAGATGAAGCTTAATAGGTTTCGGGTAAAAATATGTATCTAAGGATTTATAGCAAACCTGGTGAAAGATTGATCCGGATAAGACACCCATATAGAATGGCTTGAGGTTTGAATGATAAAAAGTCCCTTCAAGGTAGGTCTATTCCATTTTGTAATTATTCATACATTCATAGAAAATCTTGTTTTCTGAATTGCAGAGGCCATATTCAGGAGCGTTAGGTGAGCACACAACTACCTTATCAATAAATAACCATTAATCCTTTGATCATTAGCAAGCAATTGCTAAAATTAAATTAATTATACAAACATTAATATAATACAAATTTCAATGAGTAGGAGAAGTTTTGGCGCTTAAATTAATATTGGTGATATTAGCGAGGTTGTGATATTTCAATTATGGAAATTTCAGTCATCCAAAATGCAGCCATCACATTTCTATATATTCTTCTAGATTTTAGTTTTTCTAGCCAATCAAACAAATTTCTAACCAATGAAAAGTGTGTCAGGATATGGGGCTGAGATTTGCATTCAGCTTGTGGTTCACTGAATTATAAAAATTTTCGGTTAACTTAAGCCTTTATTAAAACAAAAAGAAGAATTTGATAACAATTTGAAAAAATAATGACGATAAATGATGAATAATTAGGTGAAACAGTCTGATAAACAATTAGGGCAGAGAAAAGCAGGCATTAATAATGTTCAAAGGGAAGGGATTAGCTAAGAGGTTAGCATACTGGACTAGTAACGCGGAGATCCCGGGTTCTAATCTATCCGTGCTACCCTTAGATTTTCTCTTCCTAGGAGCCTCTATAGCTCACTATCGGGTGATGCACAGTGTCCGGAGGCCGGCAGTGCACTGAAAAGGCTCCGGGTGCAAATGCCCATAGATGTTGAAGCGTCTTAAATTAAAATAAAAAAAATATAAAGAAATGTTTAATTAATAATGATATGATTAGAACTAATAACTAAATAAAGCTAAGCCATCGGGTTCGAGTACATACAATACTGCACTTAGATTTTCATGCCCAAGTATTCTCTACAGTAAACCGTCGGCTGATGGGCAGTATTGTCTGTAACAAAAGCATCTGCCCCGAAGCCGGTTGTGAATGCACTGCAAGACTCCGACCGAATGACAACGATTACGTTTTTGAAGCGCTTTAAAAATAAAATAAAAATTTTGATAGTTTGTATAATAGGTTTGAGAAGGACAGAAGTTGGGTTAGATAGATAAATAAACTGGAAGTAAAGCTGAACACTGTGTAATAGAAAAGTAGCACAAACTGTCTGGACTTTTCACTAAAATATATAAAATGGTAAAGAGAAAGGTTGATGACGTGTTGTGACTGCTGTATGAACTCTGCTGCAAGACTGTCGGTAGATTTCCGGCCTATGGCTGACCCAGCTTTATTTAAAGAGTTTCTTCCACTGTAGTCTGGCCTCAATTAGAGAGTGATCCTGTCTCTCTCTCTCTCTCTCTGCTTTGGATCCCTCTCTTCGGATCCTACTGCAGGTTGCAAGCAGAACATGTTGACGCGATAAGTGCTGCGTCTTGGAAGCCTGTTAGAAACAACAGACAGCTGGCTGAATAGGGCAAATAAAGAAATATAGCGATTGAGAAGGTTCCTGTGGAAGCTCTCAATTTTTCGTATTAGAAGGTAACATTAATAATGTCTCTTTCAGGAAATTAAGAGTGACCGGTAGTATTTAGAGAAAGAGAAGCACATAACTCTTGAACAAAAAAAAAACAGAGAGAAGAAAAAGCTAACTTCACAGATAAATCACACGCATATAAGCAAAGTATCGATCACCATTGTCAAATTGCATTGCAATCCTGACTAATGGAAAGTATCTGATTTATTAATAAGTGTAATTAATTCAATCTAATTAAAAATATGGTATGAAACACTTACACGACTTTATCATACTGCAAGTTACATAGTTATAATTGACTAATTCAGATCAAACATATAATTCTTATTGAATGTTTAGTTGTCTTCTGTTTGTTTATTGAATAGGACAATCTAAATGTTACGGAAGAAAGCATAACCTCCCCTTCCTCCAAAACCACCCTTAAATAATTGTACTCCGAAAAAGTTTCAAATACAAGTGATAGATCTCTGTATGTATAGTTAGTATAACAAGTTTAATGAAACGCGTCGGTATTTTTATGGAGAACATCCAGAAAACTGAAAAATTTTTCAGTAAAGTCGGACTTCTGGTCAACCGATTTTCCTCTAACTCGAAATTTTGCCAACATATTTAATTTTGATTCATAATATAGAATCATATAAATAAATTAAAGTAGTCCTTTAGAGAAAAGCATAACCCTACGCCTTCCCTCCAAAAAAAAACATAAAAAACACAAATCCCCTTATGAATTTTGTTCGGAGAAATGTTAAAAAAAAAAAAATGGATAAGTTTTACTTTTGGTTGAACGATTTTTGACCAAAATTTTATTATCAGGTCCCATCGTAGAGCATAAACAAAATATCAATGTCTGTAATTTTCCGGTTTTGAGCTATGCTGACCACACATGCACACAGAACAATTCTAAAATCCATTTTTTCTGACTCAAGAGACCTCAAAACGTGTATTTACGACGAAAACTCCGATATAGGAAATTTGACACGATTACAATAATTTCTTAATAGCAGTATATGAAAGTATAAATTTGATTCATTATATTTTTATGAATAATAGATGATATTTCAATTATGAAGTTTCCACATTCGGCTAGTTTAGAAATATATTTAAGAATTCTACAATTAAAAATGAACTATTAAATGTCATAAGAGAGGATTAAATCTAAAATGTCAGCTTCTTTATTTCAAATTAATTAGTAAACTAAATGTTATCATTTATGTTTTCAGTAAATACCTTTAATTCTACTAAAAATAATACTCCATATTTCTTCTTTTTTTTTTCAATGGACTTTCAATTAATTAAGTGTTCAAGATTAAATATGAAATTTCAATTAAACTTTATGGACATTGTTATATGTGTGATGGTTTTTGACATAATTTTCATAATTACTCGGACACCTACATTGCATTACATTAATTACTTTATTGAAATGGCAGAATTCTCTATACGAGAGATAGAGATTTGTGTAGTTTGCTTTGTTGTGCCAGTTAAATCACCATCAATGATACAGTCTCATCTAGATGATCTGTATTGATTTTATGTCGCCCTATTTAGTGGTAATTGCATTGTTAGGTCACACACATTATATAGATGTTATATTATTGGTGGGATAAACTGACCAGTTTGTGTAAATTGTATTAACAATGTTGCAATGATGTTATTATATCAAATGAGGCCTAAGATTGATCTAAGTATTCATCAAATATCATATCATATTGCTGAAAAGTCGAAAAATAATTTTTTTTTTCCTAACCATTTATCCAAGTTAATATTCTTAAAGCTAGAAATAAAATTTTTAAATTATCACTTTTCTTGATGATGGCATTTAACCAAATATTACTATACCTACTAGTTTATGATGCAATAATCAACAAAATTAATAATTATTATTATTATTCTCAAATATATCTATGTCTTATCACTCTCATAAAATGAGCTAGCAATAACTTCTTAATCTCTATTACAGAATAGTGTATGTACGGCGAATCTGAGCGCATCCAATGCTCGATATGACTCCCAATTTAAGCAACTAGCTCCTCTCAACCCCGCATTTATTTTAGTATAAATACAGATCAATCTAACTGGTTAAAAACTCTTAAACTAGTACTAAAACAAGCATTGGTACAAGAAATCTCAATGAGTCAATAATCATTAAGAGTTTATCTTCAGCCAAAGAAGTCTCTAGTTTCAGAGATATTTTCCGTGATAGCCTGTTTCTTTTTGTGGTCATCGACCGGTTTCAGGGGTTTGCTAAATTTACTCTGTGCAAGTCTATGTTATCACACTGTTTTGACAAACACATCCTGATGATGGGCGAAGGACCGATCCCGGTTGATGACTACAAAAAGAAGCAGGCTATCATGGAAAATATCTCTGAAGCTTTCCAGGTCTGCGGAACCAACCACAACAAGTCTCTAATCATTATCTCATCTCTACTCTTTGCACTCCCTTTGTTTACTGAGTAAAATTGTGTGAGTTAATTGTACCAATAGTATATGTATCTTTCTTCAATCATCACATCAATTTCTTGCCACAATTCTTCAGGGATCAAAGTGTCTCTTGAGGGTGTGCAGCTTGACAATTTCAACCACACACACGCTGATGGCTATACACTCACACAATTTCTGTAGGCAGCGTCCGTTCTAGGGGCGGGCAACCCGGACATTTGTCCGTGGCGCCAAAATGTAGGGGCGCCATTTTGGCTGTAAGTGTGAGTGAGAAAAATATTGATTTGTTAAATACACAATTAGGGAAAGAACAGGTGCCTGCAGGTAGGATGTTTAGCGCGGTCAGGAAGGGTTTCCTCAGTAACAGGGAGGTGTCTAAGAAACCAAGCTCTTAGTCTATAGGTCAACATTCCTCCCTACACTCACTTACTCATCGGAGTCCTGGACACTGACCAAGAAGCATAAAAGTAGAATACAGGCGACTGAGATGAGGTATTTGAGGAAGATAGAGGGGAAGACAAGAAGGGACAAGGTTCGTAATGCCATAATAAGATCCAACTTGATTATACAGCCAGCAGAAGAAATAATAGAAGAAAATGGGCTCGCTGGTTAGGGCATGTTCTACAGATGGATTCCGACAGAACGGCTAGAATGGCATACGAAACACAGGTAGAGGGACGGAGAGGAAGGGGTAGATCGCGACGCAGATGGGAAGAGGGCGTAAAAGAGGCGTGCGGGAAAAGAGGAATTGCGTGGGGGGTTGTGAGAGCATTGATGGAAGACAGAGAGGGGTGGAGGAAAATATACAAGATGAAGGGGGCCCACACCGCCAAGGCGGTAAAGAGGCGCACGATTCTGATTATGATGATGATAACTACACAATTAACAGAAAATTTCACATATCGATTTTTTCGTTCGCTAAAAATTTACTGTGCGCAGCGTATTTAAATGTTTATGTCTAAAAGCTAAAAATATTTACACTATTATTGAGAAATTAACGCAAAATTTTGTAAAGTATGATGCTTGAACTTGTTGGAACATGCATATACTTCCTGAAGAGAATAGCATTAGCACGTGAGCAGAGCGCTGCTTCAGCTTGTGTTTGAACATGCATAGACTTGCTTTAAAATATATATATATATATATATTCTAAGGGGCATAATTTGTCTTTTTGTCCGAGGAGACGTAACCGCTAGAGTGGGCGCTGCTGGAGGACCTGCCAATTTTGTTGATGTGTACAAATACACATCTCGTGCTTACTATTACAAACGTTTGCTAATTATTTACTTTATAGACAACTGAAGTTTATATAAAATCATTTATAAGGGAGCCATAATAGATTTTGGGTAGGCAAACATTCCGCCCCTATACACTGCTGCTAGATAGTCTAGTAAAAGACTATCTCAAAACAAAATCAGTTGTAACCAATAATCAGCAAGTTTACCACACAAAAGCTGTTCTCAATAGTTCCATTGCCAACTGAATCAATGCATCATAACTGAGCTTCCATGCGCACATCAGTACGCAGTATACCTTTTGACCTACCTACTACAATGTATTGACGAATGGGATTCAATTCGACAGCCAATCTCTCACCTAGGAACTATCACTGCTAGTAAGAGAAATTGACTAACAGCGGACCCTCTGAGGGGCGTAACAATCAAACATCTGATACAATTCGACGAGTAAGAATCAGTCGCAAGATCAACTTAATGGAGGTCTCAATATTGATTGTTGTGGTGGTTGGCTGGATTGCATAGTTATAAAAAACTTAATTATAAAAATCGCTTAATTTTAAATTATGTAAGTTAAAATCGTTATTTAATTTAATTTTTATAATTTATTTTTATATATTTTGTATTTTATTTTGATTAGTTAGTTGTAAAGTAAATCTCCCTCCAACAACAGTGTTTAAAAATTAGACCCCCACGTGTTGTTTCTATTGTAAGGAAAATTTGCCCTTTAACAACCAGCACGTGTTTTCCCATCCAGCTGACCATCTCCTTGACCTAGTTTAAGAGTTTAGTTTTAAATACAGTTAAAAACACCAGTCAGTGTGTAAATTAAATTTGCTCTGTGCAAGTCTGTGTTATCACACTGTCTGAAGATGGGCGAACGCCCGAAACCGGTCGATGACCACAAAATGAAGCAGGCTACCACGGAAAATGTCTCTGATGATCTCAATATTGACCTTATAAATTTCATCATGCTAGCCATATTATTTTATATACTGTAGAATAAGCAACATTTCTAACTAACTAGTCCACATCACTCTTCAAGTGGCACAAAATAGCCTACTTTACCATGCATTATTTATCACGCGCTCAAGCAATCACTCGGCCACTCTACCCTCCATTATATTTTCTTTCCAAACTCAGTAAATTCTTTAAAATATAAATTGTGTGTTAGTATGTTCTCGTTTAACAATTATCAGTTATCATCATGAAACCGTTACACAGTCTTCCCGGAAGAGCGATTTCCAGAATTTACTTGTTTTAGATTTGCGAATTTCGTGAAAACCAATCAGTTGCATAAAACTTGGAATTTTAGCTTTACATATGGAACTAACAATTTTATTTCCAGAAAAATATAGTAAATGAGTTCAGCGGGAATATAACTATAAGGACTTCATTTCATTTATATTTACGTAACATTAAGAAATTAAAGCTTCAGTAAAGATTCTTAGTTTTATGGAAATTTGTCTATTAGAATAGTAAGAACTTTAAGGAATAGAGGAGGTAAGAACTATAGAAATAGTAGAATATGTGATAAAAAATAACTAAATAAAGGCATAATGTAACAAAGTCTTATTTAAAAATAAATAAGTTGTAAATAATTTGCTGAAAAAAAAAAATATCAAATCCCTTAGGTATCATAAAGAATTAATAAAGAGCTCAAAGCTTTATTATATGCGTAAAAACAAAAATATAAATAAGATAAAGTAGTTATTTTAATGGTAAAATAATCTTAGAAATAATACCAACGTATTTATGATCTGCTAGTTAGATGATAAAAGTCATTTACAAGAATGAATGGTAATAAAATGATTTGGCAACAGATAATGGAGATAGTTAGATAAAATCCTAAATTTTGTTGTAAATGATAGAATAGAGCCGTAGATGGAATGCTTGTTTGCGTCATACTGGTAGTAATAATACAGTAGTAGTATAATAAATGAAATAGAGTATATAGAGAGAGGTATGGTAGAAGAGATAGTGTGAGGGGTTGAAAGTTAAAATCTGCAATAGCTTAAAGAGGCGAGCTGTAAGTATAAGAGGATTATATCTAAAATAGCTAGGAAGAGTTGTTAACGGTATGGTAGTATGATGCTAAAGAGAAACTGACGGCTGAGAAACCGTTCATAAAGGTGTTGAACTGGTTACTTCACAATATGACGTGACATTACGCCAGGTATTAGCATGCCTGTAATATAGACTTTGAACACTCGAATACTCGAGTGTGACGATCATGTAAAATGATGTTGCTTTGTTCTAATTTATACCCACCCCCTAATGATAGTATTAATTCAGTTAATAATGTTCATTAAAGTTACATCCATTTTATTTATGTTGTTCAGTTCATTCATATATGGATTTTATATGGTCTCTTTCTTAATTTTATTAATGATCTTTTGTTTAAAATCTCTGACGCTGAAGTGCTTGCGTTTGCTGACGATATGAAATTTTTCAAAAAGTTGCCTTCCTGTCAGATTCTTGTAAGCTACAACAAATCCCCAACATTGTTTTAAAGTGGTAACGGCATGGAACTTAATAATAAAAAATGCCATGTCATTTCTTTTTATCGCAAAAGAAATTTTATGTCATATCGATTCGATTTCTTTTTTCTATCAATATTTTGAGTATTCTATTCCCCTTTGGTATGGGGTGTTTAATACACACTCAACGTGAGCTCTGCGTATTGTAAAAGGCGACTAAAATGGCTTCATTGCTTTAGAAGAGCTCCAAAGATTAAGGGAGAAAACGCTGGACAAATATCCCGGTGCTCCAGATTAGGTGATAGTGCGGCAGCCCAGTTCTTCGCTCACAAAAAAAAAATACTAGAAGACCAAACTGAAAAAATAATATGCTAGGGAAATTCTCATTTGGGGAAACTTTTGGCGGATAAGAAATTCTATCGGTAGCCAACTATCTTATTGGATGGATAATATCAGGGACTTTAAGAGTAACCTTGAGGCACTACGTGCAGGATAGATATCGAGGAAACATATGGAATGGCTGCTACTGCTTTGAGGTTTGTACTGGGGGATTACATGCGAACTTAGTGATAAGACCAAAAGTGGTGCTGGATATTTACAATGCAGATTAGAA
This sequence comes from Triatoma infestans, assembly GCA_011037195.1. Taxonomy (NCBI): domain Eukaryota; kingdom Metazoa; phylum Arthropoda; class Insecta; order Hemiptera; family Reduviidae; genus Triatoma; species Triatoma infestans. The sequence goes on along the minus strand of JAAEAF010008775.1, from coordinate 32,169 downwards.
GCATCTATTGAGAATACTTCTGTAATGTGAAGGAAGTTTTTAGTTTTAAGGATATTCAATCCCGTTTCATTAGACGTTTTCTGCTATTGGTACTCAGGAGAGTCGTTTTCTCATCTCCTACTCTGGAGATGAGAAGATTGATAGGTAATTTGCTGTTTTTAAAGAAGTTATTGAATAATTAAACTGACTGATCAGATCTATTTGCTGTCGTTCTTTTCCGTGTCATTTCGCAAATGCGTGGATCATTATTCTTTGTTTTTCCTTTTTATGAGATTAATGTATGTTCCAGTTGTGTTATTTCAAGAATGAGCAAGCAATAGAATGATTATGCTCCCGGTGATCAATTTTCATGTTTTTGTTATTGTTGTAATGACAGGTGGCTCCATCTTACTCTAATTTCACAATTTAAGGATGCTATTTAGTGTTATAGGATTCATTCAAATTTAAAAAAAAAAAAAAATTATAGATATATTTACTTCAACTGCAATACTCTATTCTCCACGTCGATTCCGGGGTCTCGGATTATTATGGTGTGATTGGGAGGCTCCGCTATAACACTGGTCTCTTGCACAAAAGCTAGCGAGAATTGAGGATCCACTTTTCCAATCTCCCTTTGACTTCATTAAGGAAGTGCAGGAATGTAAGGTTCGTCTGGGTCGAAATCAGGACGAAATGCCATCTGTAAGGCACCTGCGACGCTTCCTAAGAGAAGCGGCCTTCCGGAGTAAATGTAAGTGGCAGGGTATCAGTGTTTGCCACTTTAAAAATACTCCAAAGGCGAACAATTTCGTCTGCGAGAAAAAATTGCTTTCGGGTTCCGAGTGGACAAACGCCATAAAGCTGAACATTAATTATGCGCCTCTCCGTGGTGTACCCGGAGTTGGTGACCGGTTTTTGGGGAATGCTGGACTCCTCTGCCGCAGAGAGAATGAAACTCCGTCCCATTTCTTGGGCATTGTCCAAATAGTATGCTCCTTGTGACGCGGCGTCATCACCGAGTTAAGCACACATTAATGGACCTGTCAAGCGAAAAAGGTTTTACCTGCCACGAAGAAGTATATGGTGTCGATACTGACAGTGCTTCAAGGTACGCCGATATTATTGCCTTTGCCGAGAGTGGGAAATCAGCAATGATCCTAGATCCCACAATTCGTTATGAGACCAATGACTGTGATCAGGCAAGTAAGGTGGATTTGGAGAAAAAAGCCATATTTGAAAAGTGCATTCCTTACTATAAAGAAAAATTTAGAGAGCAATATGGCGATAGGGATTACACTGTTCTCGGCCTGTGGTTTGGGGCATGAGGTACTATCCCGCAGACAACTCGAGGTTTTTTGGACGAGGTCGGTGTTGACCCATCTAAATTGACAAGCCTAGTGGAGTCAATTATTATAGACTCAGTAGGCATCATACACAATTATATATATAATTATTAATTTCATTTTTTTTCTTTCTTTCTGTTTACGTGACTTTTGATATTTTACGTTCCCGTATAAAAAATTGTTTTATTTACATTGCACGTTGCGACACGCTTGCTTTCTTCATTTTTTATTTTTATTATGTACGTAATGTTGCCTTGGGATAGATCAGAATGCTGTGTTTTTGCACCTCAGCAAAGTTGGGCAGCCCCTTTTTATTGTAGTCCATTCAATAAAATTTTTTCTCTTCCTCACCTATGTCTTCGATCCAATGCTATCGATTCATCACTTATCATTTTAGCAAAACGATTTTATAAAAGGTATTAATGCTTTCTCCGTATATGTCTTGAATTCTAAAACCAAGAGTACTACATCGGTCCGGATGGCTCCCATCTTCTTTTCCGGATACCCTGGACAATGAAAAGTACCCTAGGATCCTAAAGCTACCGTAAATAGAAGAACGCTCATGTGACATCAAAGACTTCTTAGACTCTAATAAAAACATTGAAATCTGTCAATTCTGTATGATATCAATGAGGTTTGAATTCCGCTTACCAAAATTCACTAAAAAATGTAATAGTATATTTTAAAACTTCCTTTATAATGAATTTATTTAGTTGATATTTAATTAAAACAAATAAAATAAAATAAAAAGAACAGTGTGAAACACTCAATGACTTTCTCTCATCGTAATTCTTACAGTTCAAATTGATATTAGAGACCTATTCTATATTAGAGTTTGAAGATCAAGTAATTTTGTGCTGTTCTAAATATACCCTTCCATCAGTCTTGTCCCATTAATGAATCAAGTGTCAGAGCCCTTCCAGTCATCTCACTTACAGATGAAATCACTGCATAGAAGACAAAAGTAAGAAGTTATGATTAACGCTTTCTACTAACTTCTAAGATCTGCAACCAGTAGGGCAGGATATAGGATGGATAATTGAAGGATTTCCTCTCTTTCTGTGAATAGTTGTGATGTTCTCTAGTCTCTTTAAAACTCAAAAAGAAAAGAATCCCCTGGTGCATAGTTATGGGTCCATCAGAGGAAAAACTAGCTTGGACATGGTGTCAGGATAGGCATTGATGTTGAAAGATATATTCGATTCGAAGTTTGGCGTAAGATATCCTTAGCCAAACTCGGAAAAATTCCTACAAAGTGTCTCTACTGAATGCCCTTTAGATAATGTTTCATAAGGAGGCAGATCGCTACCACTTGGGCAATTGTCGTCCTAAGCTTATGTGCGTGAACAGAATGGATCCTCCAAGTCTCACTATACAGCCCCAATAGAGCGAAGAAAGGGCTGTATTTTCTAATTCATTTTCGAATACTGTCACAGAAACGGTTCAGATTAGTGATACTTGCTACTGATCTGTAGATTCAGAGATATCTTCGCCTTCAGATGGAGAAGAAAGAAGTAAGGAATCTTTAGATGAAATAAAATGGGATAGAGAAAAGAAAAAAGATAAGGAATGGTGTTTAACAACTCCAACCCACGGTTGAAGATCAAAAGACATTGTATCCGCAAAGAAGTACTCGGACTGGGGAATTATGATGGTTTTTTTTTTTTTCACTCTTTTGGAAGAAGGTTGTGATGTCGATAAAGACCAGGGAAACCAATAAACAACTCCCTGATATGAAATTTGTAGGTTCATCAACGGAATAGGAAAGAGTAGGTGGAAGAGGAAATAGTAGGTGAAGTGCTTTATCCTTTGGTCGCTACTTACGACATCCTAGACGGGAGCATGTCTATTTTAAGCCTCAGTCAGCAAGAGTAAATTAACTAAGTTACTAAGAATTTTAGTACAGTTGATTGCTATTAATATTATTCAAGGAAATGGAACTTTTCATTTTTCTGAAATGACATTTTAGAGGGAAGCCTGACGTTATTTTCTTCCCAGTATCATTTAAAAGCAATTTCCTGAAAAAAGCCTTCTAAAAAAATTAATAATAAACCGTACAAGAGTAGATAGTACACCAAGTCTGAAAAAAAAAATAGCGATGCGACTGTTTTTGATAAATTACTTTATGTAGAATCTCCTCTGATGATACACAGTATTTCATCTTGATGCGAATTTTTTTTTTTGTGTATTATGCTACTAACACATACACAAATCTCGCACATACCATAAACATTTATAAATCAGCCGCTAAAAATGTTTTCTTCAATATGAAGGAACTTCAAATCCCATAATATTTTCGGTGAAAAATTTGGTCACAATAACTCCTCTTATTAACGACAAAGAATAAAAAAAAAAAAATTAATTACTATTTATATAAATCTACGGACTTATTTCAATATATTTTAACATTATGTGACAGATAACTTTTGTTTATAACGCAATATAATATAATTTAAAATAAAATATCTTTTGACAATCGTCTGTAGAATGTGCTCTGTTCTGTGTTCATCCAATCCTTATTTTGTTCTTCCAGCAACGGCGCTACAGATTTTGATGGTTTTAGCCTGTTGAGTAACTTCCTGCCGATCATGATTTTTTGTTTTTTTGTTTTTTTAAATACACACCAAGGCAGTACACGAGCTCGCGCACTTACCTGCACAGTACGTCACGCTATTGGGTCAGAAGGAAATAGCAAGAAAGCATACTGGTCACGGACAGATTTGCTGGAAATCAGCACCTTAGTTAGATTCCTACGATTCTTTGAAGAGGATTAATCCTACATGTACATATAATATCGTGCTATTTCTTCCCCTATATACTCTAATGTCTTATCCGACGACGTTAATCTAACCTCTTCCCAGTACTCGATATTCCTGGGAGGAGCACGACTCATGCCGATCATGATATTCCATAACTGTAGAACCTCATTTACATTCATTTAGCCTTATTCCCCCTAGGCACCTGAGAAAATACTTTCATGGCTACCAGCCAACCATACGCTCTAGATGTCCTCGTTCACTGATTTTTCACCACTGTCATGACTTTATATCTTTGGGTTATCTCCTTTATTCGTTCTACATTTCCCATTCACCCCTCTCATTCTTAAGGTAATATATTCGCTTAATTCTTTTCCACTGAGATACCAACAAAGTCTGTTCTTCGTTTTGTTTGCGGCAATAGCTAGAGAAGTCTTTTGAAGAAAAAAACAATTCTTTATTTGCTCTATGCTTCGGATATAGCATTGCTGCCTTTCTTAGGAGCTGTTTAGGGTAGAAAAGAGATATACTTTCTCAACTTTTTTTTAACGGAAAGACTCTTCTGGCCGTTGCCGCATAATCATTTCCGTATAACTTAAAGCCTGACGATTCGGAAACTAATTACAATTTTTTTTTTTTTTTTTTTTGGAGTGAAATGGACTTCTACACAGATCTGTAAAACGTTTGTTGCTAACTAACAAATGTCTTCATTGACCCTAATAGACTCCAACAATCAAATAACTAAGGGATTCCCTGTTACCTAATTCACTCATCGAAATCCACGACTCTTCTATGAAAACCTTGAAAATCACTCTGTAGTGAATGAGGTCAATGAATGCCTCCAATCAGAAGATTTTCTATGTCATTATTTTATTTAAACTCCTTCTGTAATATAATCATTGCTTAAAGACAAAAATTGTAGTTATTAAAAATTTCAAACAAAAATAAAAAAAGAAACTAAAAAAACACAAACTGCCTTTTCTTAATGGTTTACGCTAGTTTCCCCTTAAAAAATGGAAGATAGATCTATATTTTTTTTTATCTCAGGCATTTGGGTTATATAGGCAACGACGCCGCAGATCGCCTTGGCCGAAAGGATTCCTTATTGGACTTGAATTTTTCTGCGGTATTGCAAAAAGTGATTCGAGTACAGCCATCAGAACATGAATGCACGATGGATCACAAGAATTGTTGGTAAAAACCTGAGACCAGAGGCAGGTGAAAAAGTTTATTAACAACTGCTAAAGTGGTGCCCTTACATTTCCTCTTCCGAGGAGCCTTTACATCTCACTGTTTGGTGATGGGCAGTGACGTCAATAACGAGAGAACACTGTCCTCTGGCCGCAGTGCACTCAGATGGTATCGGGGACCAATGACGATAGATGTTAAGATTAAGCGCTACAAAAAGCTCTTGTTACGGCAGCTAGTGCAGCTAGTGTTACGGCAGTGCTACTCCATCAAGGCCGTGCGGCCATATGGATCAATGTAGGCCTCCTCAGTGGCCACTGTAGTCTTAACATGCATGTGCATCGCATGGGCCTGACAACGGATAACTTGTGTAAGTTTTGTGAGGAAGAAGAAGAAACATGACTGCACGTAATGTTACAGTGCGAGAGGCTTATCTATACGACTGAGATTTCTCCTCAGCCTTCAATTAATGCTCAGGAGTATCTCTCCGGACTCCTGAGTGTAATTAAACAGACAGGGTTGTAGAGGGTATTCTAACTTTGTAGATATCATAAGAGAAGACCCATTGGAGCCTATGCTACTATAGGCTTAATAGCTGACCCCCAACAGAATCCAAATCTTGTATGGACAATAGTCCAATAGTGCCAAGTTTATGGCTTTTGCATAAATTCCCCATTATAAGATCTCATGGTGTCCCCAAAGCACTCATGGTGTCTTCTTCTTCTCTTCTAACTCAATTATATAGATTTTAGTTTTACTGTAAGATGTTAATAAAAAATGCCACTCTATTCTGAAATCATTCAAGCAACTTCTGGACTTAAACAATATCCTAAAATATGTAAAAAAAAAAAAAAACAATATGAAGCTGTTAAAATAGCTAATAATTTGAATGTAACTAACGGAAGAAATATTGCCATATTGCAAAAAAATGTTGAGTAAAGTATGTTTTGTTGAATGGTCTATGTTATATACATTTATATATTCATAAATGAGTCTGTGTGTGTGTGTGTGTGTGTGTGTGTATGTGTATGTGAGTGGGTGTGGATTTTTCTGGCGAGTCTAGCGTTTTAAAATAAATAAATCATCAGAAACCGAAAAAAAGGCACGATATTTCGTTTAAATGCCACTTAGGAGGACGCGAAAGTTTCCGGTCACAATTTACCAACCGGAAGTGCTACTTTACTGAATGTTTTAATTTTTTCTCGGAAACCCTTTCAACGCCTTTCTTTAACACTGTAGAGGTAACTCTATCAATTATTAGTCTTTCACTTATAAAAGAACTTAAACAAAAAAAAAAATCAATAAAAATGGATTGTTTCGTAACTATGGGGAAGTTGCGATTATCAAGTCTTCATTCTGAACAGCCTTATCATTATAGTGTCCGCTTACAATGCCTTTAAATATTAAGGAATTTTGAAGTGTAAATTTGTCATGTACAGCTGTATATAACAAGAGATAAATTACTCGACTATGTATTTAGAGAAACCTGATTTTTTTTTTAAAGAAATAATTCCAATTGAACTTACAAACCGAGAAGACAATATTCCAATCTATAAAGTGAATTATAAAGTCGCAAATACAAACTATTTTGAACAGAGAAAGTAATAATAACTTCAATTAAAAACTATTGAAAAATATAGAAATGAAAAGAAAAATTGTGGAATTTGTTTTATTTTAATATTTAATTCTGTTCAAAAAGTTAATAATAAAGGAATAAATGTAATCTCGCATCAATGGAAGGGATGTAATTTAAAAAAAGCAGTTTATTCTGAATGAGTAATTTCAAAGTTATTGCTTTTAATTGTTTCTAAATTTGTAATTGTTTGCTAAATATAATGATAAATGTTATTTAAATAATTTTTTTTTTTTGTTGAAGATTTGTGTTGAATGTAGATAGTGTAATGTATTTAAAACTATCTAGGTGTTACTTGGTGAGTGTATTAGAGTGAGAAAGAGAGTACACGTCGATTTCTCCTCGGTCTCTATGACAACGCCCTCAACTCCATGTAGTTTATTCATAATAGCCAGAATATACCGCTGATGCATGGAGCAATGGAGCCTGGGCTTGGAGCTCCAGCTAAACTTTGGCCGTGTACATGGAACGGAGTGTGAGTGAGACAGTGTGAAAGATAGTATGAGATAGAGAACGTAAGAGTTTTGGAAAGGGAGATGTTGGTCTGTGTGCGCGTATGAAAGTGTTTACGAACGGCCGTGTTCGTTTGTGAGAGCACTAGAAAACACACTTCAGTGTGGAGTTCCCCTCTCCTCGTGCCTGGCTCAATCAATATGAGAGCCAGGATGGGCGGGGCCAATCCCTATTGGTGGGTATAACCCCACTTCATCGTTGTCGGTATTCCGGGGGGGGGAAAACTATGCCGCCCCCACTCTATTCACTATGGGGGAGGTGAAGTTTACTGGAGGCGCGCGCGTTCATCTGCTACTTCCCCATCCCTGATGGCCACTTCCCTTTTCCTTTCGCTTTACCGTCACCTTGGTCCTCGTAGCGGTTAACCCCCTCATAGCAAACAGTACACTCCCCTAAACCTGTAGGCTAAGTTTATCTTTGTAGGCGTTGTTTTTTCCAAGCCAGGCCCCGGTTTTTCACTCTTCCGTCCTGGGCACCGGCCAATCTAACGAGCACGCGCGCGTGCCGGACCGCTAAAATTTAACCCTTGTTAACCATTTTTTTTTTTTCTTTTACCATATAGTAAAACGTTGCAAATAAGTGATCAGTGCATTTTTACTGCGGTCATTTCTTAAAGTACTAAAGAATAATATCGTGTATTAATCAAAATAGTGTGGAAAATGTTGTGTTGATAGGATGAAGAAAATGACGGGAATGTTTGTATCTGTCAAGTTAGACAGCAATATTGCTAGCCGGTAAGACTAGCGAAGAATTAGAGATCTAGGTTCATCAGAAGACGTTTCCACACTGAGAGAAAGGAACCACCAACAGCAGACACGGATCATCCGACTAGCGACGCGGAGCGTGTGCGGGTAAGTGTTGGCGGAGATTTCAGCAGGCGCAGCACCTCTACCGCCTCCCTGTTCCTCCAGCCGCTCCTATAACCACCACCCCTCACCAACAGTATCCCCGCCAATTCTACCTCTTTACCCTGATGTAGATGGAATGAGAGAGAATGAGACAGACACTAGCAGAAGCAGAGGGGACTAAGAAGATTACGGACAATCCCTTTTTGTGTGCTGCCGTCATTACCTTAGTATTGCTGCTGGGCCGACGTTACTACCGCCGTTTTAGTCCTACTATCTCTTGCACTCACTCAATCTATCTTTCTTTCTCTCTTTCACTCTAATACTCGCTTCTCTGCCTTCTTCCTTCTAATAGCCTTAAACCAAGAGACTGCACAAACGAGACAGTTCGAGCAGAGAGATTGTGCTACAAGCTTGGTTAGGTTTTACTGCTTCGTAGAAGGTAGTAGTTTTAACGTGGAGAGTGAACGAGCATCATGTAGCAATCATGCTGCCGGACATTCTTCTGGATCTGGCTAGCCCGTGAGTAAATTAATATAATCTTACTGCTAAGTCCGTACAATATACGATCATCCTACAATACTGTCCGGCGAAATTCAGTCCACTGTGACAGTTTCCTTTAGCTATAACGATGAGAGCATCATATAGAAAGAATGATTTAGACTATCACTTCTCCATGTCCAGGGTAAAACCAAATTACATTAACTAAATTGTAATAGTATACCTAAATGAAGGGAGAGAATTAAAAAAAAAATAGGGAAAATATTACACAATATAAAACCAGCAGATTTAAATTATGTGTCTTGTTGACACAGACTGAAAACGATTAAAAATGATACAAATTTATTCAAAATAATTGTACTGTAAAAATAAAAAAATAAAAAAAACTGTTTTACCTTTTTCTATAAAACGGAATTCAATTAAACATTAATTTGAATAATAGATTAATTAAACGGTTACATAAAATCAACGAGCTTTATATTTAATTTGAAAAGTATATTTTCTAAAATATCCATTAGTCAGCCTTAAATAAATTACTTGCATAATAAATACAACATTTTGTCATTTCTTTTAGAGAATTACTTTTTTATTTTGAATTACTTTTTTAATTACTTTTTTACCTTTTTAATTCTAATTGCTAGAATTATAACATTAATTATATTGCAGAATTTATTTATTTATTTTTTGTTTATTCATTTGAAGTGTGATTTGATTAGGATGAGAAAAAGATCAAGCTTTTAACGACAATATTATAACTACAATTAATTCAAAAATTAAAAATTCCAGTTAATTGATTTTCCATTATTAGTTTAATAATATTGATTGGAATATCATACATTTATTTCATTTTTAAGTTTATAAATAAGCTAAATAATATCTATTAATGAGCTTCAAACTTTGTTTTTAAGTTTAAAAAAAAAAAGGTTTCAACATATAACAAAAGTTGCCTTTATAATAAAAATCACTGTTTAATCTTACACTTTTTCTTAATTGTATGAAATTAATATTTGACTTATTCGGATTGGTCGTCATTCAATCTAAGACTATTCAATTTGGCCTAAAAAAAAACATGAAAAACAAAATTACTTACTACTTACTAATAATTGCCATTATTTTATTTATTTATTTATTTATTTTTAATTGAGAGAAAGACAAAGAAAACAGTTATAACATTTAATTAAAACTAATATAAAAAATTATCTTGTAATAAAACCATATTATATTTATTTTAAATTTATTGAAAAATTCAAATCAACAGATTTGTTCAGAAATAATTAATAAATGACTAATAATTTATATAGATTTTGTTTTTTTATTTCTTCGCAACGTAAAGAATGAAATAAATATTATTCTAAAATTCCCTAAATCATCTGACAGGTGATCCAAATTATTTAGTATATACTATAATATAAAACAATATATAAATATAAGTATATAATAATTTTCAAAAAAGAGATAGATATTAATACCGATTATACCAGTCTATATAATAATAGAGTTGCTCGTGTGTTGTTTTTTTTTTTTTGGAATGATGAGCTAAAGGAAACCGGTTTCCAGTTAGAAAGAGAGAGAGAGAGGTCCCTAGCTACCGGTATTACGGGGGCCTGTTTAATAGTAACCATTCTTACCTGAACAATATTCTCCTCAACATTCCAACTGTATAAAAAAAATCAAAATATTTCCACCTTCTGCTATAATTTTAAGTCTATTTTAACCAACATATTAATTACTAATTTAATAAATTGTATTAATTATTATCACTTCTCATTCTTCCTACTTCACTCCCCTCCTTTCAACTTCCGTTCAATTATAATTAAGATTTTATTTATTACAGCAGTTAGTAATAATTTAGATAATCTTATTTAATCCTGTTTTTGTTACGCTTATACTCTATACTTAATTTAAAGGTCAATATGATATACAGTAGTAGTTCTAATTGATTTATAGATTTCAAATTTATTGTATTTTTATTTCATTTTCAGTTACATATTTTGAAAAATTTTGTTTAATATATTAAGAAAATTTATTAGATATTCTTTAACTTAAATTTGGCATCTATCTAAAAATAAACTTCGTCGTAGTGCGGCTATATCTCTTTTAAACTAATTAAAATGATTTCTGACTCTCTTGGTTATATCAATGTTTTTTTTTTACAATTGGCTGACCACATCATACCGACCGACCGACCGACCCGGTCCTTTAGTGGTTTTATCTCAAAGTAGGATGGTGGTCTACAGGCATGGATTAATGTATCAGAACTGGATAGTATAATAAACAAGAAGAACCTTGTTTAACATCATATATATATTTTTTTTTAAATTTCTTATACATTACAAATATCTCTATGAATTTATATTTCTTCGTATCCATGTTTCAATTGTTTTTTGGTTCTGACCCGATTTCTCAGACTTTCATCTATCGTCAATTTAAGGTTTTTACAATCAATTTGTGTAGAGAAAGATGACTGTAACTATATGTTTATTATATCACAAACGACGATAGTTGATTGAATCTCTCTACACGAATTGATTGTAAAACCTTACACTGACGATGGATGTAAGTCCGAAACCGGTTAGAACCAAAACACTGTGAAACATGCTAACGAAGGATAAAACCATAGATGTTATCCAGCATTGCAGACCACATACATATTCAACCTCATAAACTTGATAAATAAATCGAAAATTTCAACCTAAACAAATACAAAAAAGAAAGTGAAAATCTGTATGAGACATTAACCTAACTGAAATTTACACATTTATAACCGACTAATTTACTTCCAGTTTATAATTATTCTAACTAGAGGTTTTGTTGTCTTCAATGTTATATCAACGGGAGCATATCTATTTAATAAAACGACTTTTTCGTGGAACCTCCTTATCCAATAAACCTCATAAATGAATTTATAGCTGAATAAAGTTTTTTCACAAAACTGAGAATTCTCTGTTTAAATACTTAGTATAGAAAATTTAATTAAATCCGTTAGTGTTTTCTGTTTTATGGAGTACGAGTATATCGCAAAAAATTGAAACAACTGAACATTAAAAGACGCACTTTCCATCAACCGAAATTTTTTTTCAAACTCGGGAGTTTGGCAACGTATTTAATTTTAATTAATATTATTTAGATGAATGAAAAAGTAAAGTAAACTAAAATAGCATTTTTTAAAATTTTTTTTTTGAGAAAAGCAAACGCCAAAACTTCTCTTATATAAATTTTCCCGGAGAAATGTTACAAATAAATGTAGTAATACGTAGGCTCTTAATATGTATTGTTGTTATAACAAGTTTTCATTATCATTTTTCATTATTGTTAAAAAGTAATCCATAATCGGAAGTTGTACTTCCGATTATGGATTCACTTTTTTTTTTGACAGATAACTTCCTGTCATACGAAAGTTCTTGAGATATTTTTCGTTGCTGAATTATATGCTATTCATATATACACACACAGACACTGGGATGGGGTCCGAAGATCATTAAGGATTCCTAAGATCCGAAGAGCGGAGAAGCACAGATTAAATGAATTAAATTTAGTTACTCTCCACCTAGGCCAGGCTAGGAAGGGAACAACAGTTCGATTCATATAAATAGAGCGACAGTTCGACCTACAGTACAGTTTACGACCAGTTCACATCCAGTCAGCAACCTATCTTACTACCTTCTTATTACTCAGCCAGTCTGTCTCTTTATATTTCTCTCGCAACTTAACCTTCTATTTTACTGTAAACAGTCCTTGCAGTTTATGTGTTCTTTTCATTATACGGTATTTAGCATATCATCTAGTTTATTTGTCTATAATCCATTCTCTCTAATTCTCTATCGTTCTAACTGGATGAGGACACACACATACAGACCATTTTCAAAAAAAAAAAAAAAAATTTTATCGGACTCAGGGGACCTCATAACGTCTATATCCGGTGAAAACTTTTGTTATCGACATTTTGACATGATCACAATACTTTCTTGTCTAGCAGTTAGTTAGTACTAGAAAATTGACAGAATTTCTTCAAACTTATAAATTATTTGACTTAACGTTTGATAAGGTAAAAGACATATTATAATACTGAAGTAACACTCAAAAGGAAAGAATAAGTTTGTTACTTCCCTTACAAATTATCCAAAAATCTATTATTATTCTGGAAAAATACTAAATAAAAGTGATACAACATTATGTGGATAATTAATATACAATATTTAAGGAAAAAATCGTTAGTGCTGTTTTCGAGAAATACAAAACAAAATATTATCAGTAAAGTCGCAACTTATGGTCGCAAGATATTGGACCTGAAAATTCATGTTAGACGTAGTGATGATGGAGGACCTAAACGGAATATCAATTTGAGCTTGTATTTTCCTGTGTTGAGATAGTTTGATTATCACAAAAACACGTTCACACACTGCTGAAAACATTAATTCGCATCATTAAACATTAAATATTAAACACAAAATATTGTTAATCCGCTGAGAACATTTTTTTTTTTTCAGAGGATTCAAAACATTTATTTCTAGTTGAAACTTAATTTCAAAAATTTGACACTAACGCAATAAAATTACGTGTAAGAAAATGAAAATATTGCTATTTCCACAGTTCCACAATAATTGATAAATTGATGAATTTTCTTAAAACTAGGAATTATACCCAACTAGGTGGGCAGTTTGGAATTATATATAACTATTTGAAATATACAATACAGTTTAATAATAGTGTTTAAAGCGAAGGGCCAATTAAAAACAAAGAAACAGATTTCTTAGAAACCCTTAAAAAATTAATTTCCTCGCAAATAACTTTCAAATAACACTGATATGTCTGTAATTAGTAGTATACGTAAAATGTACAAAAAAAGAAAATCGTTTGACAGTTTTCAAGAAAATCGCGTGGAACAAGAAAAGAAAAAAAAACTGTTCAATAAAGTAGAATTTCCGTTTACCGTACTGTCATTGTAACCTTTGTAAAGTGATGCCCCAAATTTTTAGCGTAACGGAATATCATTGATTGAGATTCATTGTGATTATTCATTCATTTATAAGATATTTTAACTGAATGATTGCAGCATTTACTCTAAAAACCTGTTATAATCACGATAAGGTTTTAGTATTTATTGTAAATTTAATTTATATCGTATTAAAGTGTCCTATGATTTAGATTGCTAGGGGGGCCTTCAGCCATTGCTTTAAAGCAAAATTTCTTACACTGTACCGTTTTGAAAAACCCCCTCATGCTGATTATAAGTAACATTTACCATATTTGTTGTGGTGTTGGTTCCGCAGAGCTGGAAAGCATCAGAGACATTTTCCGTGGTAGCCTGCTTCATTTTGTGGTCATCGACCGGTTTCGGGCGTTCGCCCATCTTCAGGATGCGTTTTTCAGACAGTGTGACAACACAGACTCGCACAGAGCAACTTAGTTTCACACTAACTGAGAGTATTATTCAGAAGAATTCAGTAACAATTATGCCTTTCTTCGTGGAGATCAAAGTAACCGGGCGGTTAAAGCAGCACAACGTCAGGAGATGTCGGACCCCTCTGCCGCGATGTGGCAGGGAGAAGGATAACACCGCCCAGTGCTGGTAATTGTCCCCACAACATACTCCTTGTCACTCGCCGGCACCACCGTGTCAAAAATACGTCTCAGTTAGTGTGAAACTAAGTTGCTCTGTGCGAGTCTGTGTTGTCACACTGTCTGAAAAACGCATCCTGAAGATGGGCCGAACGCCCGAAACCGGTCGATGACCACAAAATGAAGCAGGCTACCACGGAAAATGTCTCTGATAACATTTACCATGTTTTAAAACGTCAAACAAACATGGAAAGGCTCGAAAAATTATGTGAGGTTGTTGTTTTTTTCTTGGCTTGGTGTAGGAAATTTAGTACCCATAGAAGAAATTATGACATATTAAATAATTATGAAAACTAGGTGGTATCAACTCAAAAAAAAAAAAAAAAAAAATAGATCTCGGTGAGGAATGAATGCGGCAACAAGAGAACCAAAACATACCGCGAAAAAAGATGACAAATTTTACAAGACGAAGGAAACATTTGTGGGCCTTCTGAAAACACAAAGTGCGGGATCAGAATTTAAACTGGATTCAAACATAGCACTCGAGGAACGTCATAATAAACTGAGTTTACAGGAATTGCAATCAAAGTTAAAAACAGATTGATCAAAAGCTTGTGGAAAGTATACGGTTAGAAGCTGTAATTAAAGCAAGAGGATAGACGCAACATTGAATATTAATTACCTATTCATATTGTAAGTGACCAACTAATGTTGACCACCTTAAATTTTGATGTAATTTTTATTAAATGATAAAAAGCCTATTTTATTACTTATTACAAACTGATATTACTACTTATTTAATTTAACTTATTGAAAATATTCAATAAGTACTTGATGTAATTATTTATTCGTTCATGTCCACTTTAATTTTCTGCAGAACTGTCCTGTGAACGATCATGATAACATGGAAACGGGGTATCAAATCAGCTTTAGGATATCTAAAAAGAATTCCGAAAATGTAAGAAGAACCGGGCAGAAAAAGGCCAAGAAGAGGATGGGCGAATCAGGATATAGGACAAGACAAAAAAATTGGAAAATCAATAAGTGATCAACCAAAGGAAAAGCACTTCTTTTTTTTTAATGCTAAAACTTAATAGTGCAATTTGGTTTATTAACATTTCAATAACTATTACGTAAAAGTGCAAGTTTAAAAAAATGAATGAAAGTCGGCAAAATATTTCTTCAAACATATCTAGGAATTTATCTTCCACAATAAACGAAAAACGCAACGAAATACTTAATGATTTAAGTGCAAATCTATATATATAAAAATTCAGCATCCGTATGTTTGTGGCAGCAAAACTCGAAAAGTAGTCGATGGATTGACTTGAAATTTTTACACAGCCTTACATTTCTATATAAGGGTGTTTATATATACTTTTTATTCCGAAGTTCCCATGGAAACGGGAAATTCCGAGCTAAAATCCATTCAAACGGCCATATTGCGTTAGCACTTGCTTCTTCAAGTATTGCTGCTAGGTTGATGGAAGGAGGAAGAACAGCGCATTCAGCTCTTAAACTGTCATGACTTAAACATGCACTTCACAGAAAACCCAACATGTAACATAGCTAAAACATCCAGGAGTGGGAAAGGTTCTTCGGGCGTGAGCAATCATTGAATGGGATGAGTGTACAATAGCTTATAAAAAGTCATTGGAAGCAATAGACCATACATTGAAAGACTTGCAAAATAATCAGGATCCATTTGGTGGAGCATTAGGTTACTATCCGGTGACTTCAGGCAAACGCTTCCAGTGATACCTCGCTCAACACCAGCTGATAAATTGCATGCCTACTTGAAATATTCAACTCTTTAGAGCACAGAAAAAAAAAATTCATCTAACAACGAATATGAGAGTTCAATTTCAAAACAATCCAACAGCTGCCATATTTTCAAGACAATTACTCGAACTCGGTAATGGCACTGCTCCTATAAATCCGGAAACGAGAAAAATCACCTTTCCATTTAATTTCTGCAACATGGAACATTTAAAAGAAGAATTAGTTGACAGGGTATTCTAAAGCATCGAAACAAATTATCAAAATCACGCATGGTTAAGCCTAAAAATCTGACTGAGCCACAGCGAAGCGTGGTCAGGTTAGCTAGTTAGATATAAGGATTATCATTCCTTATTTAATAAATGATTTATTAAAATCTTCTAAGTTGCAAGAAATATTCAATGAAAACTTTATTCAACAATTTAATGCAGTTTTTTCTGGTTAAAATAATTAATTAAAAATTAAAGCTGTTAAATAATTGAAAACATTTGTCTCCATAGTATTAAATAAAAGAACATTTGTTCGTTTTCAACATTCATTGTTATTAAAATGAATAAGCTATATCTTTTTTAAACAAAATCTCAAAAGTCCAATTAGAGCTAGATTAACTTTTTAACACAATGTTCATTGGCTACTTTTAAATGCCCGTAATTAACTAAAAAGAGACATTAAAAAAAAAAAAAAAAAAAATAGAGATAAGAAAACCAATTAATCATTGTTATGGCGGCTTTTTTTTTTTTGTAGCAGCACTAACAAATTAAACATGTTCACAATTATCGTGTGATTATATTGTTGTAAAAAGTAAAACAATATAACATGGCTCTTATATTGAAACAATAGAACATAGTTTTCAAAACTTTTCCTATAGCATAAATTTACATAAATTAAAATTAACAATTTAATAACAATACAAAACACTATTTACAAACAAGTATATAACTCTATTATATATATATCTGTCCAGAGGAAGTATGGACACATGTGTATACGGATGGCTCGGCGGAAGGCGCCGTTCAAAATGCTGGAGCAGGTGTTTATTGCAAGCACTTCCAGTTGTCTGCACCCGCGGGGCTGAGAGGGACTAACCACGGAGGGGAAATAAGGGCCATAGAGATGGCCCTTGAGCAACTGCAAGATAGAAATGATAAAAGAGCAGTTCTGTTGGTCGACTCCCAGGCAGCTATTTTATCGGTGACGGGTCGGAATATAACCGACTGTTCAGCGGTGGTTCGGTGTCGCTCGCTTGTGGCAAACCTACAGAATCGTGGCACCGAGGTTGTTTTTCAGTGGGTCCCAGGGCATTGCGGAATCTATGGCAATGAACAAGCGGATAGGCTTGCCAAGCAAGGGACAAAGGAAGTACAACCAGATAACCCCCTTCCCTTAAGTGACATTAAAAGAATTATTAAGACCTTGGTCCACAGGGACCGGATAAGGGAACAAAGAATAGTAGCGGAGGGCAAACATTGGGAAGTCCTCAGGGAGCCGCAAGGAGCGATTCCAGCAGATCTGCCTAGGGCCAGGTTTGTGGCCTGCTTCCGCCTCCTTACAGGCCACGATTTTCTCCAAAAGCACCTCCACAGGATAGGGGTAGCGCAGAGCCCTGAGTGTACTCTGTGTGAAACAGGAGACGAGATGACCTCTAACCACCTAGACTCATGTCCTGCACTAGAGGACCTACGTATATTTTTAACTGACAAAGACGCCTACATTAGAAGGGCGTGTCTTTATTGGGCTGCTAGGACGCGTATGGCCGAAGCTGCCGACGTGCCAGCGTAAAAAAAAAAAAAAAAAAAAAAAAAAAAAAAAAAAAAAAAAAAAAAAAAAAAAAAAAATTTGTTGACAAAAGTATTTAAGTTATTTTTTTTTTTTTACTTTCCCTTACTTCTAATAAGAGGAAGTATTGGGTCGTGTTAAAATTTTGAAATTGTGTCTTCACCGGAAGTACAGGTTTTAGGGTGCCCTGAGTACGAATAAAATGTTTTTTAGCGTTTTGGTCTATGTGTATTTATTTTAATTAAATACTTAAAAAAAAACTAAAAGTCGCAAAAAACTCATTGCGATTAGGTACCGAACGATCTGACCGGAAGTTTCCGTAAAAAATCCATCAACCAGAACTGGTTTTGTTTTACTTTATCGTAATTTTTCCTTGAAAACAGATCCAACGATTTTTTTTAATATTCTTATAACTACTTACATACATAAATGATTTATCACTTTTATTTGAAACATTTCTCCATGAAAATTGATTTTTGGGAGTTCTTCTAGAGGATTCCCATACGCTTCAATTTAAAACTGCCGCCACAAGCATTGTGGATTGGGTCAGAATATATCTGACCAGGTATATATCTGTTATAAGCAACTTTTATATGGCAAGCGCAACTAAACGTTTGTAAACATTACAATGTTAATGAAAAAATTTGTCAATTAAATTGTAGGTATTAATTGCAGTAAGAGAAAATCATGAGAAAATTTCTCACAAGATTTTTCATTTTGGAAGTATTTTTTTTTACTTTCTCTTACTCCTAGTAAGAAGAGGAAGTATTGTAATCGTGTCAAATTTTCGATATCGAGTTTTCACCGGAAATATCCGGTTTTTGAGGTCCCCTGAATCCAAAAAAGTGGTTTTTGGTCTCTCTGTGTAATGTGTCTGTGTATGTAAACAGCATAGCTCAAAAACGCAAAACGATAGAAAGTGGAAACTTAATATGGTACCATCCGTTTAGGTACCACGATAGGATCTCACAGTTCGTTATGTGTCAAAATTCCTCAACCGGAAATATCACTTTAATAGTTAGTTTTTTTTTTTTTTTTACTTTTTTGCGATTTTCTCAAAAATCGCTGCGACCATCTTTTTGTAACTTGGTATATCAATTACACATACAAGGTGCTACAACTTTTATTTAAAACATTTCTCCGGAAAAATTCATTTAAGGGCTACTTTTTGGGGAGAGGTTTTCATCTAAAGTGCTATTTCAGTTTATTAAACAATTCTGTCATCTGCATAATGATAATTAGGAATTAAATATGTTGTTGAAATTCCGAGTTTGAAAAAATCGTATGACCGGAAGCTCGTTTACTTTACCACTTTACTAAATGGTCTTTATCACTTTCACGCGATTTTCTCAAAAATGGCTCCTACGATTTTCTAGAAACTTCATATCTAAACTAAACATATAAAGATCTACAATTTTTATTTAAAACATTTCTCTGGGAAAATTCATTTAAGGGCACTTTTAGTCGAGGGTTAAGGGTTAAGTTTTTTTCTCTGAAGTGCCATCATTGGTTTATTATACAATTCTATCATCCAAACAAAATTAATTAGAAATAAATAGATGGCCAAAATTCCGAGTTTCAAAGAAATTAGTAAACCGGAAGTGTGCTTTTACTGAACAGTTTTTTTTTTTAGTTTTCGACGAATTTCGTTAAATTTGTTACACAAACTATATAAAATTTGTCGATTATAATTTTGAGAACTGGAGTAAGAGAACGTTGTATGAGTGTTTCACGCCAGATTTTTTTTTTTTTTAATTATTTTTGTCCACTTATTTCATAAATTTATATCTCTATTATTGTGATAATGTACTTTTATCAATATTCAATATTTTGATGTTATTATTTCACTATAATTTTGCAAAATGTCCTGTTTTTATCTACGCCTACAATCGTAAGCTAATTAATTAAATTGTGTTGCATTTATAATGTAATGTAAATAGTCTCTCTGCGCATTCGCCTATGGTGCGTGAGAATTCACGGTTCGGATGCCGTGAGGGAAAAAGACGGTGTTGATCAAGCATGTTGAGAAAAGCAAAAAATAAGGAAGCTACAGTTGTTAAGGAACCTTGGGCGAAGGTGAAGACAGAACTTGAGAATAGCGGCGGAGCTAATGTACTAAGAAATAGTTTTGCCCTCAAGAATTTAAGCAACGCAGATGCTAAATTCGAAACTTTTGTCTAGACTTTTTATCCAATTAAAATTTATGTATTTCCTAAAGTGGCCTCACGAGCCACTTCGATAAAAAATGCCCTCACACCCTGGTCTAAATTTCTATCACTCACCAATAGTTGATTTTATATGCGATAAATTCTTCTACAACTTACGTACTTCATTGAAAAAAACAGTCTTCAATAAAGTGGTACATTTCTGACAGTATTATTATTATTATTATTTTTTTTTTTTCTTTTCTTTTAAACAAAGGTAATTCAAACTTTATTCATAGTGGATAGAATTAGAAGTGTGACAAGTACAAATCCCAAGCACCTATGCATACATACATTATGTTATTAGACAGCTTGTCATACAGTAGCTAGTACATAAGGATGCACACCTATCAAGATTAATTCATAATGTAGTGTCCGTCCCCATTGGATCAGTTCAGAACTAAATGTGTAGCACAAAAAATAACATAACTATCAATGAGTGGAGGGAGTAACAATTGGCCGTGAAGGGAAGAAGTTTGTTTTGTTATATATGTTCAATCTCTCTCTGACTCTCTCTTTTTTACTTGTACCTTCTATCTGTTATAAACAGTCGGATATATATATATATATATAAGAGATAGAGAGGGGGTGAGGAAGAAGGAATTCTTTTTCGGCAGGGCTAAATAGAAAAACTAGCCCTTTACACATCATCTTATAATCCCTGCTTCTTTGCCCACAGTGACAGGCTACGGCTGTCCCTTAAAAATACACAGATACACACACACACATACATATATATATATAGGCCATCAAATCATGGAAAGAGGACTTCCGCTCGGTTAGATCCTTGTGCCTATCCCAAGAAGGAGGGTGAAACGTACCCAATATCAGATACCTCTCTCTCTCTCTGACACAAGGCAAAGTGAGAATGTGTGATTGTGGCTAAAAATAAATCTTTCACAAGTCCCCTCTCCCCCATCATTTACGAATATCCTCCATTCCTTATCTGATAGGAACTCACCAAAAATTTAGTCACATTTATCTATAAAAATATCAAAAAAAAAAAAAAAATTTTGAACAACATGCACACACAAACACACACACACACACACATCCCCATACCATTATTATCTCACAAACAGGCCACTCCCCATTTGTGCCGGAGACACTACTCCATTTGACTGCAGCATTGGGGCATGCCCCATCATCTTTCACTTATATCATTTTTTTTTTTTACATATAAAATTGATTATATCAAATAGCACTGTCACACGAAATAACTAACCCTGATCTTTACCTTTTATATAAGATAATAATCAAAGATGCTTTTTTTTTTTTCTTAGAAACATTTTCATTAAAAAAAAAACAAAAATAAAAACATGTAAATGGGATTTATTGATAAAAAAAAGAAAAAAAATATTTGAATTAATTTATATAGTCGTGACTTTAGATCCAAATAAACATAATTTGCATAAATTAAAGAATATATCAATTTTGTACACGAACAAATATAACTACATTAATTTGCGAAATTATATTTGTCAGACTGGATTGTTTTTCTGGTTTGATTAATCTTTTCAACTGTTTAAATTTATGAAATTTATAAGATTCCATATCTTAAGTACAGTTAAACAATTAAGACATGAGCTGCTTAGGGCAAGTGAACGTGCTGAAAGTTTTTTAAAACAGAACGCTATATTACATAAAGGAAGTCGTACCCATTCTTACGAAAATTTTTTCACAAATTTGGAAAAGTTAATTTTCCAAAATCTTTTGTTTTAAGATTTTCATTTTACTAATTTTTATCTGAAGATTCTAATAATAATAAACAATATTTTTTTTTTTAAAGACGTATCAAAGCTATTTTTCGTTGGGCAACAAGGCGGCAATTACCTAGACAGGCTGGAAAATTTGGAGTATATAAAGATAAGACAATTATTAAACAAAAAATATAATAAACGAATACATAAAATTTGCATGTAATGTAAACTATAATTAACACTAATCTGTAATAAAAGTGTACAATAAACGATATCAATAAAACACGCACACCAACATGTTCATGCATAATGTATAAATAAAAAAATCATGCACATGTTTATGGATACAAAAATGTAATATAGTATTTTTTTTTTTTTTTTAATAGTATTTATTTTTAAAGAAATACACACAAGAAAGTATCACATGCAAAATCTATTTAGCAATCGCAACAGCCGCCTGCAAGAGTTCACTCTACAAAGAATAAATAAAAAAATATATATATATCTTTAGAATGATTTATTAATAATATAAAAATATAGATTAAACAAAATCAAATAAATTGGTAATAATTTTTTTAAATGGGAAAAATATATAAAATATAAAAAAGAAATGCAGCAGTTTAAAAAAAAAAGAAGTGAAATACGCACAAAGTTAATGCAATAAAATAAACTGAACATAATAAATAAATATAAACAAAAAGGAAAGAAAAGAAAGAGAGAAAAATGAAGGATAATAATAAATAATAGTCAGAAGTCAAATATCCGACTGTACATAACCTTCCAGACATAGCGAGCGTATGGGATGTTTTTGGCCACATAAAAACGAAACTATAACAAACCTGGAGAGAGTGCGTCGAGACGAATGCGTAGAGTAAGCGGAATTCTGACAAGAGCCGGACACTCTCCAAGAAAATAATACAAAAAAAAATCTTGCTGGTTATAAAGGTTGCAAAATTGTCACCTTTCCAGAACGGAATCTCTTTCAAGCCATGAACCAATGTTTAAGGATAAAAGTTCGCCTCTCACAACTAGCGCACTTTGTTAAAATTAATGTTGTACGATAAAGTGGCCATCACTCGGTCCCTGTGCTTACTTATTAAAAAAACCTATAAAGAAAGAATCTATCGAAGGCGCCGTCCGCCTCACCGACTGTTCAAGATGACATTCATAAATTTTGGATTTGAGAGGAGAGAGGGAGCTGTCAACTCCAATTCGAGCGATCGTCCAAACTGCCATTAAATTGAGAAGAATAAGTACGAGATAGGGTGAGTAAGCGTTTAAATCAATAATATCTTATTTATCACCTCTAAACCACTTTCTTGGGCAGTCGACAGACCGAAAGTGCGAGACTCTTTAAGCAATACATAATATGAAAATATGTAATACGTATATAGTTAATAGATGGCCAAAGTACTGTATCGAAAGAGAGACGCCAAATAATTTAGAAATTAGCGGAAGATTTTTGTTTAAAATTAAATTTGTTCAAACTCTACGTACTTACAGCTAGTTTGGCTTGGGATATTCTGTCCTCTAGATAAGGAAAAAGATAGACTAGGTATGAAATCTATACCAAAGTATTTATTCCATCTACCACACAATTCCTTCACCTTTGTAACTCCATTTTTTGGGAAAAGGCAAACCTAACACCTTTTCGAACAATAATTACTTTTTTTTATTTTTTCCTCAAATTGATAGAAAGATTCCACTGGTCACAATACGCCTCCAAAATATATATTAATCTTTTTCTGGAGTGTTATTGGATTATTGGAGATAAACACAAGCACAGATAAGATAAGCACATATCTTGGCAGATGTGTGTCGTCAGCGTAGAGTAAAATTTTTATTTGTGAATCTCCGACAAGAAAGTCGTCATCCTCCACAAGCGACAGTCAATCATCTACAACAAATGCAAACAGAATAACGCAGAACACAATTATAAAAAAAAAAAATCAGATATTTTGTTTGAACAACGAACTGAAGAAGCTGCAAAGGTACCTAGATTGAATAATTTCAGATAAAGCGAAAAAATGATCAACAGTGACAAAATCCGATTTGAGTTCAATTAAAAAACAATAAATTTTTTCGACCCTTCTGAGAAAGCTTAAGGTTTATTAAGTTATTTAAAATGAATGAATATATTATCTAGGGCAGAATAACCCTGCATAAAGCCTGACTGAATTTCACTCAACAGATTGTTTTCGCTTACAAATTGATTTAAACGGGTAAGCAGCATAGACGTATAAACTTAGGCCAAGGTATATAAACTGGAAATGCCTCTATAATTATTTACGTAATTAGTATCTCCTTTTTCACAGAGGAGAAAGATTATAAATTTGCCAAAAGATTTAGATAACAGAGATTATTTATCTACAACGGTTTGTTTAATATTACAATTTTACTACTAAAAATCAGGTGCTAAAGATGGACTTTTAATGCCTAGAGATTAAAAGTAAAAAACAGTGTTGCCATCTATCAATTAAACAAATTTTAGGTTTGAATGAATTGCTAAAATATAATAAATTTTCTTTTTCTTTCCTTTGGCATTGTCTAACGACATCAAAGCCATAAAATATGTTAAATAATATTAAAGTAAAGTAGAAGTTTTAAATTAAATATTTGTTTAAACATTATAAAATCAATTAAACAATAAATTATATATCGAAAAAATTACATAATCTAAGATTACAAAAAATTATATAAAATATTTACCTAAAAATTTATTTAATATAACAAAATTAATAAATATACGATTGATATTTTGATTATTATATGATTGAACTATGTCAATAAAACATCCTATTAAAATTATATGCTTCGGCTTCTTTAAATGATTATGATTCCATCTTTTTTTTCTAAATTCCATGTTTACTAATCTTGGCATGGATGCATCTCTTTCATATCCCTTGAGCCATGCAAGCACCTATTTGTAAATTTTTTCCGGCAAGGGTGTCTCCGGGACTTTGTCTGAGCTACTGTAATTTTTGCTTAAGCAGTTCAACAGTGTCCTGTTTCATACAGCTCAACCTGCTATGCTTCCTGTACGGGGTTTGAACCGCTTCACTGCATATTTAATGTTGCACATATATATAATGTACTGCATATTTATGTGGCTGAAAATGTGTCCTTAATCTATACAGCACAACATATATTTCCTCATGAAAAGTTAACACTAAGTAAAATAATGTTTAAGAAGACTTCAATAATAGAACTAAATGTAAAAAAAAAATAAATAAATGATAGCAGTAATCATTTTACCAATACTCCAATACACTAGTCTGTTTAAAACTATAAAAGGGATCAACTACTTAACTGCAATTTGAATACATCAGTTTTATAGGATAAAAATTACATTCCACTTTCCAATAAATAGTGTATAATATTAATACTAATCATGTATCAATTTATTTTAATAACGATTAAAAATTAATCCAGATTAAAATTCACTCTAATAACAGATTAAAAACCTAATAGGTGGGATGTTACTAAGTTTAATTAATTGGATCTAACAATATAAATATTATTAAACATAGGATCAGGAATGATCGCTTATAAAATAACTTTGCAAATATGCTAGATTCATGTTTGAAGAGAGACTCAGTATTTCGAATATAACTTAATAAATTATCTTTGATTAAGCAAAGTGCAATAAAAATAACTTGGTGTCGTCATGCTCCATAAAACACTTTATTTAACAAGAAAATATTTTTTATCTATCGAAATAACAGACAACTGTATAGGTATAATAGTTAACGAGTATTATTTATGTTTTTCAAATATTTTTGTGATTATGACTCAATCAATCTTTAATCGTACATAAGTGGAAGTATTTTCTTTGCCCCTCCCCATTATCCTGCATTTACATTTCAGGCAATTAAACTTGCCATAAAAATTTCAAATTTGAAGAAAATATGTATGCTTCAATAACTTCATTAAAGTGTTTTTTTCTGTCGTTAGTGTTAGAAAAGCTAGGAGGAATCCTACCAACACACGAAAAACTTTCAATAAATTCAGATAAATTTGAGGACATTGCGTTACTATACGGTAATTATCACATAATATATAGGACGCCATGCCGGAGACTTTTCCCATTCATTTTTAATATTACGAGCGCTCTGGACAACCTGCAAGTTTTAGCCGGATACGTGCAGAAGGCAAACTACTTCATCCAGTAATAAGTGTTCTGCCAATCCGTATTAAAGAGCGGAAAGTAAGAGTGTGATTAAAGCGTACCTTGACAAAGTCATTAAAACACAAGTGTAATAGCAAGAGAGAATTACCTCGGCAAGAGAGAGCAGACAGACGAGAGAATTAAGAGAGAGAAGACAGACCCTCTCTGGTACTCTCTGGCTTAAGCAGGCTAGAGTGGGAAACCTGTATATAAGCCAGATTGATGAAGAGACAAATTAGGTTTGATTAATTAAACGAGATATGAAGACACTGTTATAATGTAGCTATAAGTTTACGCAAACTGGACTTGTAATGATTTTATAGAAGAAAAGGTGGGAGTAGAGATATGAGATAATGCGATGTATGGTTGAATCTGATAGATAGATTGATAAAAATATATTTTCACTGGCTTATATACAGGTTCTCCCACTCTAGGCTGCTTAAGTCAGAGAGTACCAGAGAGGGTCTGTATTCTCTCTCTTAATCTCTCGTCTGTCTGCTCTCTCTTGCTGATGTTATTCTCACTTGCTATTACACAAGTAGACTCACTCTCGAGAAAATTTTTAAAATGGAGGTTCTGGAAAAGTAGGAATATCACGCTTCGCTCGAAATTATCGCTTTAATTAAATGTAAGCAGCTCCCAGGCCTATATAATATTGGAGACAATTATACTACATTTAGTTTAATTCCCTATGTCATTTTTAATAACTATGTGAATTGCAGTAATAAAGTCGTTGTATAAACCAGAATTTTTTTTGCTATTATTTAATTTTTGCTTTTTTTTTATAAATATTTCTGTTTTAAACTTATTAGAAGTGGACTAATTTTCTTGTCCATCATATTGCCACAGTTTTCCATTCAATTGCTCAGTATATGGATTCTCAGTCAATAAACATACTTCCCTAAATGAACAGCATCTTTTTAAAGACAGTTTATTAAGCAATAAACAATAAACAAAAACAAAAATGCTAGATTGCAATATAGTATACTAAATAGGGCTGCATAGTACTATAACAATAAAGCGCATGTAGGGAGGGCATAACAACTAGCCAGGGAACGGAGTAGCGCAGTGGTAGCGTGCTGGATCCCACTCGGAGGTCCCGGGTTTGTGTCCAGTGCTATCCCTTAGATTTTCTCTTCCTAGAAACTCTCTGTCCGTTGGTAGGCAGTGTTGTTTTTAACAAGAGAACACTATCCGGAGAATCGGACTGAGAAAGCTTCTGGCGCCTTAAACTTTGTAGATGCGCCTTAAATTATAAAAAAAAAGAAAAGAAGCCAACAACAAAGCTCTGGAATTGTTATTAACTAGATAACAACGGTTCTGAATTATTTAATACATCACTCTCACAAAACTACTAATTTATCATTTCAGAGTAGATATTGTCCGGCCGCCTTCCTACGCTTTTCATATATACTCTTTAAGGCAGACAACCTTGGAGTCCGCGTCTTTTTATATATGCTAAGTTGTGGGATTAAATAACGTTTATTTTAAATTTGATAAAACATGTATTCCGTCGTGAATTAAGGATAGTTACAGATGTTTAATACTTTTTTAATATTGGTAATCCGACTTTTATGTAAAAGTATAGTAGACGAATGAATAAGCTAACATAGCAAGAGAAGTGGAGTTAGTGATGGTTGAACGCCTATAAAGAAACGTAGAAAAGAATAAAGAGGCTTTTACGCATTGTAGAAGTTGTGGAAGTAATTGGTAATCACACATGCGCAATAGTTGGCGATCATTGTCATTCAAAGGAGTAAAAGAGTCATGCAGAGTCTTTTTCATAATTATTATACTGTAACATATTACAAGTAATATATTATTAACCTCTAGTTAAATGAGTGGATCAACAAAAATAAAAAAAAAACAAACAAAAAACCAAAGTATACCTTCTGTTATTAGATGCACAGAATATAACGCACTGCCAGGCACACCGCTGTTAAAATTTCCCACTTCACAATTGAATCATTCACTAAGTCTAAAGTCAATATTTGTGTGGGCAACCAAACGCTATCCCCTCATCACACTAGGCAACTGTGATCGTTACAATTGCCTAACACGCGCCTACCATCCAATAGAAATAATAACTTTATTTCAATAATAGAAACAGTATTATAGAAATTACTAATCATAACAGATAATCAATTTTATAACATGCGCTTTTACTATGCAGTCCTATTTAGTATGCTATATTGCACATCTAGCCATTTTTTTTTTTTGTTTATTGTTTATTGCTTAATAAACTGTCTGTAAAAAGGTGCACTTCATTTAGGAAAGTATATTTAATTGACTGAGATCCCATATACTGAGCAATTAAATGGAAATCTTCGGCAATCTAATAGCCTTAGCCAATGATTTTACTCGGAAAATTAGTCCAATTCTAATACAATTTAAAACAGAAATTTTTTTTTTTTTTTTTAAAAAGCAAAAATTAAATAATAGCAAAAAAATGTCTGGTTTAGGTACGACTTTATTACTGCAATTCAAAAGTTAATAAAAATGACAAAGGGAATTTTGAAATGTTTACTAAATGTAGTATAGTTGTCTCTACTATTAGGCCTGGGAGATGCTTACATTTAATTAAAACGATAATTTCGAGCGAAGCGTGATAGTCCTACTCCTCCAGAACCTCCATTTAATAAATTTTTTCGAGAGTGAGTCTACACTTTTTAGTGCATTAACTTTTAAAGAAATCCGTGAGATTCTTTATTGAGCAAAGCTAAGAAAATCTAAAAATAGCATTGATTATAGACGGTCAACCGTTTTTCTTCAAAATCAGAATTTTGGAACCCACCTTGAATTGAATAAAGAAGGATGACTGGTCTCAAAGGCCTGTAATCACCGTGAACCAAGAGGATCTAGTGTGTTGTTTCCCGATTAACATAATATGTTAACATCTGACTTAAAGAGTATACGCTAGTCTAGTTCTCACAAATGTTCCCAGGATGACCCTAGAGCCGTCTGAGAAGCTCGTCTGTTTAGCATTCGCTTTTGAGCAATTCAAGTCCAGTTGGAGGAAGTTCGGTGATGCCAGGCTCTCGCAATGGTCGGTGCGATGTCCCTTCCTCAGTTTAGCAAAACTTGCAAATACTACCATCAGCCAGACCCAATAGACTCAAATGCTTCCTGAGCCTATAAACAAACAGAGCTCGTACCTGTTTAACAGACCTGCCTTATGGCAAGAGTTATCTTTTAAGACCACACGGCCGAATTTAGCAGGTCTATTGAAAGTCAGAGGAAGAGATCTTGAACTCTTGCGCTTGCCTTTGGTCTAACTGCCCCAGAGCCCCTGATTATAAGAACCGATTTTGTTAGTGCCCTATTTGAGGACATCGTTACTATACGGTAATTATCACATAATATATAGGACGCCATGCCGGAGACTTTTCCCATTCATTACTAATATTGCGAGCACTCTAGACAACCTGCAAGTTTTAGCCGGACACGTGCAGGAGACAAAATACTTCATCCAGTAAATAAGTGTTCTGCCAAGCCGAATTAAAGAGCGGAAAGTAAGGGTGTTATAAAAGCGTGCCTTTACAAAGTCAATAACAACGACCCAGGGAAGGGATTAGCCCAGTGGTAGCGCCCTGGTTCCCACGCGGAAGTCCTGGGTTCATGTTCAGTGCTACCCCTTAGATTTTCTCTTCCTAGAAGCTCGCCTCGAAATGACTATATGAAACCTTCCCAGGGCAATTTGTCCGCTTTCTCATAGGCCGGCGTCCCAGATAGAGTTGGCTTTTGGACCCGCATTTCCCATTATACATAGAATCGTATAATGTATACTGAAATATTACCTTAGAGGAAAGCTTAAGGTTAGTCCTCCGTTGGAACTGCATATAGTATTTCTAGAAAAATAGTTTTTATAAAAGTGATAGTTCTGTATGAGTGTAGTTTTATACATAGTTTAAAGGACATCGTTGAGCTACTTAAAAAAAAAAAAATCACAAAAACTAAAATAAAAAAAAATAATATTTCCGATTAAGGAATTTTGACTGAAAATTTATTTCTGATTTCCTTTTATTATTCAAACTAAGTGTAAACTTCCGGTAATTTTTCGTTTTTGCGATATTATGCCACACAAAAATACAAACTTCAACATTTTCTAAAAATCTATTTGTGGGACTCAAGGGGGATGACCCTTACTTAAAACGTATATCCGCTTGATAACTCGATTTTGAAAATTTCAAAAGAATGCAATAATTCCTTTTCCCAGTAGTTTTTATTTATTTTGTTATAGAGGTCATTTATTTTAATGTGCTGTGGTAAGATTCTCTAGATAAAAAAATAAAATTAAGAAAGAATTGCACCTATAAATTTAGTCAGCACTGTTAGACCGAGGTTTTACCAAGTGAATAATATACACAAAAAAAACTTCACTCATTTAAATCTGGCTTCTTGCTTTTTATCCCCTTCGTACGGATATTTTCCATTATTTTACTCATAACGAAGATTATCTTTTAATAAAAAAACAATAATTTAATCTATTATCTAGTTATTTAGCCTACTCTTTATCATTTATTTTTGGTTACAAAAGTGAATTAAAATGAATACACATCTGTGTGGGATCTGGTAAAGAAGAAAAATCTTCCTCAGTGAGAACTTCAAACATGTTTCCAATATCTTCCAAGATAGAATTTCCGAAAAGGGGTGCCATTTATAGGCTTGTTGATTTATATTGGACTTTTAGGACCTTTGTCAAGGTGATTCCCAGGCAATTAACGCATTCAAATTTATTCATTTCGCATTTCGCCCCTTTCTTTAGACCGAGCATTTACTGCATCTTCTCTGACCACTATATTGGGTATATGAATGTCATTACTGAAGGCACTTTTAAACCAGGACTTCCTTGAGGAATGTATGGCTCCACTCCTGAACTATTCATCAGAATAGAATAGATTATATTTGTTTTTGAGGAAATGCCCCATACAAATTGGAGTTCTGGTTACAAATAATAAAATGAAGTGCACATTAATTACATTAAATAAATTAAACAAAAAAGAAAATAAAAAATACATTAAAAAAATACTTAAAAAAACATTTGTTCAAATTTAACTACAACAATTAATAATGTCATGGTGAAACATAAATTAAGAGACAACTGTTCAAAACTAAAAGTTGACCATATAAAACAAAACTGTTAACTGCAATTTAATTTGCAATATTTACAATGAAGTCTCCAAAATTTCAATGCAGACACAACGTAAAAGTATACACATGATTGAACTTGTGGATATTGTCAATTATTAATATATTTTGTAAATTTTCTTCATTATCATACTCAACATTAATATATTCAATTAAATATTTTTTCCTAGCAGTTTTAAATGACCGACATACTAACAAAAAGTGATAAAGAGTGTCTGGGGCGCCTAAATTACAACGAATACAATGTATGTCAGAATCAAATCTGCAGATATTGCCTTTAAAAATTATACGGCAATGATCTGGATGACCTAACCTCAGTTGGCTGACAATTAATTTTTTTGCTTTAAGATACTAACTCTGAATTCTAAATACATTTCTCTTGAGCCCAAGTTACTAATTTTCCTGTATAAAGGGTGAAAACTAGAATTTAAAGCAGAGGTTATAACAACTGAAAGATTATGATTCCTAAACTTTTTCCAATATATTAGAAATTTCTTTGGCTAGACGGCAATCACTTTTCAAGAAAATATTGAGCACCATAACGAAGCAGTTTATGTTTCATTTGGGAGGTACAAATTGTATTTTAGATTGTTACTTGGATTGCGATCTATAGAAATTAATTTGTCCATACACATCTTTGGCAATCTATTATCATCCATTTGTAACCCTGGACCATCAGTTTAACATCCTCTTAATGACCTCATATTCAACATGATCTGTACCGGTCTCCAAGCGTATCATGTAATTGGGCGTATTACGCTGCCAATTAAACACAGATTTAAAAAATTGGGTACTAATTACCTTGATCTTAGAACAAGCAGTACA
The DNA here is from genome assembly GCA_011037195.1 of Triatoma infestans. Classification (NCBI taxonomy): domain Eukaryota; kingdom Metazoa; phylum Arthropoda; class Insecta; order Hemiptera; family Reduviidae; genus Triatoma; species Triatoma infestans. The sequence goes on along the minus strand of JAAEAF010008775.1, from coordinate 252 downwards.
TTGGAGCCCACACTTCGCAAGCGTATAATAATGTTGCACACACTATAGATCTAAAATTCTGCTTTTGTACTCCAGGCGTCAGATTTAGATTTCACAAGTATTCCTCTCACTCTGGAAACGGCCATTTTTGCTTGTTTAATAAGTTCATCAGCAGCTTGTGAAAAGACACCAGACGAGGAAAATGAAACCCAAATAATTAAATCTGGTGCAGAGTTCCATTTATTCGTTATTGTAAAATATAGTTCTAATATT